>WNWK01055342.1:0-11305 GCA_009830355.1 Cherax destructor
CACAAAGTAGTAGTAACATACACTAATACACCACACGTATATTATGTGTTGAGGACAATAGGCTAATCAGTAATGGTAATGTCAGCTTGTCTAAGGAAGTTGGTGAGATCACGTTCGTTTGATATAGAAAATTGCTGACCTGTTGATACTTTTCGAACTAGTATTTTCCCATCACGAGCGAAGCACTGATGGATTTTGTTCTCCAGTTTAAGTTTTCTCAGCCTAAACAGAAGGTTTTGACGTTTCCTGGATAAAAACACAAATGATGCTATTATACACATGCTAGAAATAATATACACCGCTCTTGAGAAAAAAGAAATCCCACTGGGAATCTTCATTGATTTATGTAAAGCTTTTGATACAGTTGACCATGATCTGTTACACTTAAAATTATCACACTATGGTATAAGAGGGCACTCCCTCAACTACCTAAAGTCATACCTTAGCGACAGAAGCCAATATGTGTACACAAATGGAGCTAACTCTTCCACACAAACAATTATAGTTGGTGTCCCGCAGGGAGGTGTTCTTGGCCCACTTCTCTTTCTCATTTACACAAAAGACCTACCAAATGCATCTCAACTACTCAAACCCATACTATTTGCAGATGACACTACATACGTCTTGTCTCACCCATGCCCAGTCATACTAGCCAACACTGTAAATGCTGAATTACAGCAAATATCTACCTGGATGATGACTAACAAGCTTACTCTCAATGTTGATAAAACCTATTTTATTCAGTTTGGGAACAGAGCTACAAATTGAGGCCCTGAATCTGCACTCTCTAGAAAGGCGTAGAATTAGGGGGGATATGATTGAGGTGTACAAATGGAAAACAGGAATAAACAAAGGGGATGTAAATAGCGTGCTGAAAATATCCAGCCAAGACAGGACTCGCAGCAATGGTTTCAAGTTGGAAAAGTTCAGATTCAGGAAGGATATAGGAAAGCACTGGTTTGGTAATAGAGTTGTGGATGAGTGGAACAAACTCCCAAGTATCATCATAGATGCTAAGACGTTGTGTAGTTTTAAAAATAAGTTAGATAAATACATGGGTGGGTGTGGATGGGTGTGAGTTTGGACCTGACTAGCTTGTACTAGGTCAGTGCAGTGCTCCTTCCTTAAGTGAATGTAACCTGACCTGTACTAATTCCTTAAGTGGAAGTGACCTGACCAGGTGGTCAGCTGGACAATTATATGAGTGGGTGCGGTTGGGTGTGAATTGGTCCTGACTAGCTTGTGCTACTAGGTCAGATGCAGTGCTCCTTCCTTAAGTGAATGTAACCTGACCTGGCTGGGTCGGGGCATTGGCTTAAGCCGTTGGAGATTTGGACCTGCCTCGCATGGGCCAGTAGGCCTGCTGCAGTGTTCCTTCTTTCTTATGTTCTTATCTTCTTAAAACTCACAGAGGGAAAATTCTTAGGAATCCACCTTGACAGTGGCCTCAAATTTCAGACACATATACAACAAATTTCCAAGAAAGTCTCCAAGACCGTAGGAATACTATCCAAGATAAGGTACTATGTTCCACAACCAGCTCTCCTTTCCCTGTATCACTCACTCATTTACCCCTATCTCACCTATGGAATCTGCGCATGGGGCTCAACAACAATAAATCATCTCAGACCATTAATAACACAACAAAAGGCTGCAGTCAGAATGACAACAAATTCCCACTTCAGACAACATACTCCACCAATATTCAAAAGTCTAAACTTACTCACCTTACAAGACATCCATACTTTTTACTGTGCCTATTACATACATAGAACACTAAACTCAAATATTAACCCACAACTCAAACTTCTCCTTACCAACTTTAACAGGACACATGAACATAACACAAGGCGCAGATCACTCTTCGATGTTCCCCGCATCCATTTCACACTATGCAAAAACGCAATGCACATTAAAGGCCAAAAAGTTTGCAATTCATTACCTATGATTACCAAAGAAACCCTGTCTGTAAATCAATTCAAAACTCTGCTGAAAAACCACCTACTCACCCAAAACTAAATACAAACTACAGTGGACCCCCGGAAATCGAACATTCTTCATTCCAGAATGCTGTTCAAGTGCTGTTACTGAACGAATTTATTCCCATAAGGAATAATGTAAATTAGATTAGTCCATTTCATACCCCCAAAAATACACTTACAAAAGCACTTACAATAATAAACTTACATAATAGGTTGAGTTGGAGGCGTTCGATTTCCGGGGGTCCACTGTACTTAACATTACCTACAAAGTTAATAAATCACTTTCCACTGCCTCAAAATAACATTATTCACTGTTTTACTTCCCTTGCCTCAAAACCCCTTACACAATTGCTCAAAGAACAATAATTTCTCAACTTAATCTAGTGCAAATGTTGAAACTTATACAGTGGTCCCTCGGTTTTTGCCGAAAATTTGTTCCAGAATGCTGCTCAAGTGCCATTACTGAACGAATTTACTTCCTTAAGAAATAATGTCATGTAGGTTAGTCTATTTCAGACCCCCAAAAATACACTTGCAACAGCACTTACGAAAATACACTTACATAAATGTTCGAGTTTGGAGATGCACGAAAACCGAGGGACCACTGTATCTCATAAATGTAATGCTGTTTGATAATGTTGTTTCTACAACATTACCAAATAAAGAAATCCATTCTCATGTACTCCTTGTAATTCATCTAATGACCATATAAATTGTTATTGCAACACAAATAATTGATTTGATTTGTTTGATCTGATTTAATAAATTGCATTACTACAAATAATAAATTATTATGTTGATATTTTATAAAACTGTAATGCTTCAAAATTGTAAAACTATTATGTTTCAAAATTGTTATGTTCAAATTATGTTCAAGTTTCATAGCTTAAATACTCAACTATACTTATACGTATTGTAAATTGTTTACTATAATTTTTACCATTTAGTTGTAAGCTAATTTTAAGTTTGCCCACAATGCTCTAAGACTTAAATGCTTATACCTTTTCTTCCCACTTTCAGCAACACTGCTCACTGGGTGTCATGATTGTTTGGTAGATACAAGATATGGTAATTAAAAGATCAAAACACAATTCACAAACACAGCTAGATTGTAGGAGAGAAGTGGAACTGGACATGTATGAAGTATGAACGAATGCTGGGATAGTGGTGTCGGGAGTGTTGGGGGGGGGGGGTGGCAGGTTATGGCAGGAGATTTACCCCGCTGATGCACAACAAGGCGGCCGCTTGAGATAGGAAAATTTTATCCCCTCCCTCAAACTGAACTGTATTAAATTAATTTTACAAAGTGTTGCATAAAATTGTGCCGCAATTCTTCAATCATGCTATAACCGAATCGTGCCAAATAATCTCATGTTAAATGATGGTCTACTGTATATTCATTTTCATTACATACCCAATAATGATACTGGTGTATCATTATCACTGCTTTCACACTTTCCAGACATGATGGGTTTAAAGTAAAAATGAAAAAACACAATGAACATGAAAAGGCAGCTGAAACTAGAGAATTAAATATAACGTCACAACATATACAGGTCTCCCTCAACATTCGCGTTTTCCACTTTCGCAGGCTTTACACATTCGCGAATTCCCGGCCACCAAATTCCCAACCGCCAAATTCCCAGCCACTAAATCATATTTAAGTTTCCCACCACCCACGAGTCCCTACTACCCTCCCTCCGACCCAGCAGCCAGCCCGCCTGCCCCTCACTCACTGAGTGTTTTGTTTGTTCATTATTTGTTATTAAACTACAGTATAGCATGTATGTAGTACTATGTAGTACAATATTTTACAATGTTTTCATGTGTTTATGATTGTTTATGGTTCAATAGGTTAAGGAAGCAGTATTTCCCTACAATATATTTTAGGGAAATAATAATAATAAATAATAATAATAATAATAATAATAATAAATAATAATAATAATAATAATAATAATAATCATAATAATAATAATAATAATAATAATAATAATAATAATAATAAATAATCACTCTGGAGTGCTCTAAATGTCAGCTACCAAATACAGTGGTACTTCGACTTACGATATTTTTTCATTCCAGAATGCTGTTCAAGTGCCATTACCAAACAAATTTATCTCCATCCCCCAAAATTACACTTACAAAAGCATTTAAAAAAATCAACTTACATAAAAGGGTGTGTTTGGGGACCATCGTAAGTCGGGGCACCACTGTACTAATGACATTTAAAGTGCTCCAGATCAATTATTATAAATTATTATTCTAATAATAATAAATTATATTTTTGCATTTGTTCTTATGACAAGAGTGATCTAGGTATGTTTACCTTGATGTAAACAACTCTTATGAGTGGCGGCCTGCCTGCTCCTCTTACCCCACTCATATAATATGGCATATATTATTAATTTCAGCGTCTTTATTACAGTTCTAGGGTATTTATCGTGTTTCTGATATTAATTTGAAATAAATGTAATAGATAACCTTTATTACTAATATTAGTGTAATTACACAACATTTTATTACCGCTAAGGCTAACATCCATCACCCATGACGACTCACAAGACACTGAATGTTACTGCTCGCCTCTCCCTCCCTCCAATAGCTCCTCCCACTTCGTAATGATGTTAGATGGTGAATTTAATGTATTTTCTGTAAGCTTAACTCGATGTATGTGTATTTTACTGTTTTCTGTATTATATAAGAGTTATGTAAATTAAAATAGTTATCAAGTTGGAGTTTCACTTTTATGTTTATTTTTTTTCCTAATATACGTATTTAACTCTTTCAGGGTTATTGACGTACTAGTACGGCTTACACACTGGGGTTATTGACGTACTAGTATGCATAAATTCTAGCGCCTTCAAATCAAGGGGGAGAGAGCTGGTAAGCCTGCATGTGTTAGAATGGGTCTATGTGGTAAGTGTGCGCAGTAGGAAAAAATCTATGCACCTGCATTGCATTGTGGGAGTGGTAATTCAGTGCGCCTTTGTCACCAAGCCATGCGGTAAGGAATACCTCACTCCAGCAGTGTGAGTGGTAGGGAAGGCAGTGGGGAGCAGGGAAGGCAGTGGGGAAGTGGGGAAGGCAGTGGGGAGGGGAAGACAGTGGAGTGGGTGGGGAAGACAGTGGAGTGGGTGGGGAAGACAGTGGGGGAAAGGGAGTGAGGGGAGTGGGGAAGACAGTGGGGTGGGTGGGGAAGACAGTGGGGAGTGGGGAAGACAGTGGGGGGAGTGGGGAAGGCAGTGGGGGAGTGGGGAAGGCAATGGGTGGAGTGGGGAAGACAGTGGGGTGGGTGGGGAAGGCAGTAGGGGGAGTGGGGAAGACAATGGGGGGAAGACAGTTAGGGGGAAGACAGTTGGGTGGGTGGGGAAGGCTGGCTGGCTGGCAGGCTGGCTGGCAGGCTGGCTGGCTGGCCGCCTGGCTGACCAGCTGGCTGGCTAGCTAGCTGGCTCTGTAACACATGTACACATAAATACAAAGTGTAAATAACCTAGGATAAATACATAGTGTAAATAAAATAGGATAAATACATAGTGTAAATTACCTAGGATAATCCAAAAAATCCAGACTGACAAATAATATATCAGGACTCAGATGTGGCAGTGTTGGTTCAATAGTGACTGTCTCTGAGACAGAGACAGAAAGAGAGACAAATAGACAGGCAGATAAAACAGTGAAAACAAATAAAGGGAAGGCAATGTACACTCATTTGTCAAATGTCATCACTCTGATAAGAGGAGGCTAACCCGTCACCCTTGGCTGGCTGGCTCGCTGGCAGGGAGACAGGGAGGGAGGCAGGCAGGAAAGGCAGGGTACCCACATCAAATATCAAAACTAAATAGTTTAGCTGATAATAATAAGAAAAGAGGACCCTCACCCCTCATCAATGTCACTGCTGTAATTAGATTACAGTGGTCCCTCCATTTTCGCCGAAAATTCGTTCCAGAATGCTGCTCAAGTGCCATTACCGAACGAATTTACTTCCTTAAGAAATAATGTCACGTAGGTTAGTCTATTTCAGACCCCCAAAAATACACTTCCAACAGCACTTACGAAAATACACTTACATAAATGTTCGAGTTTGGAGATGCACAAAAACAGAGGGACCACTGTACTGATAAGACTGACACACTTACCACCATGCTTCAACAATAATAATAATTATTATTTTATTATTTATTATTATTATTATTATTATTATAATTATTATTATTGTATTTTCCCTGCCAGTCAGAGTCAGTCAGTCAGCCAGCCGGCCAGCTAGCCAGCCAGCCAGCCAGCCAGCAGCCAGCCAGCCAGCCAGCCAGCCAGCCAGCCAGCCAGCCAGCCAGCCAGCCAGCCAGCCAGCCAGCCAGCCAGCCAGCCAGCCAGCCAGCCAGCCAGCCAGCCAGCCAGCCCGCCAGCCAGCCAGCCAGCCAGCCAGCCAGCCAGCCAGCCAGCCAGCCAGCCACCCTAGCCAGCCAGCCAGCCAGCCAGCCAGCCAGCCAGCCAGCCAGCCAGCAGCCAGCCAGCCAGCCAGCCAGCCAGCCACCCCCACCCCAGGCCAGCCAGCCAGCCAGCCAGCCAGCCAGCCAGCCAGCCAGCCAGCCAGCCAGCCAGCCAGCCAGCCAGCCAGCCAGCCAGCCAGCCAGCCAGCCAGCCAGCCAGCCAGCCAGCCAGCCAGCCAGCCAGCCAGCCAGCCAGCCAGCCAGCCAGCCAGCCAGCCAGCCAGCCAGCCAGCCAGCCAGCCAGCCCGGCTGGCTGGTCAACCAGCAAGCCAGCTGGCTGACCATCCATGCAACCAGCTGTTCAGCCAGCCAGCTAGCCAGCCAGAACCAGCTGGTCAGGTAGCCAGTCAGCCAGCTGGTCAGCCAGCCAGCCAGCCAGCCAACTGGTCAGCAAACCAGCCAGTCGGCTGGCCATCCATCCAGCTGGTCAGCTAGCTGGTCAGCTAGCCAGCCAGCTAGCTGGTCAGCTAGCCAGCCAGCAGCTGGTCAGCTAGCCAGCCAGCCAGCTGGTCAGCTAGCCAGCCAGCCAGCTGGTCAGCTAGCCAGCCAGCCAGCTGGTCAGCTAGCCAGCTAGTCATGAGCCAGCCAGCCAGCTGGTCAGCAAGCCAGCCAGTCAGCCAGCAGTTATTGTGTAGTATACAAGGAGTGTATATATACAAAATATGGTATATATTGGTCTCACAGGACATAAAAGTTACTTGACAAAATAAAATGTTAAAAAATAAAAGAAAAAAGTATAAAAAAAAAAAATAAACTATTACCGGGTGACAGGCAGTCGGCGATGTTGTCGTAACCGGTTCACTTTTGGTCAACTTCAATCCTCTATATTTTGGTAAGTATTGATCGCAAAAATGTATTTTTTAGCCTATTAGATTTAGAAAAAAAAAAAAACTATCATTTCATAAGAAAAAATAATTTTTTTTTTAAATTCTTGGACCCTGAGAGGGCCTGTGGACCCCAAAGGTTAAGTTTGAAACTAGAGGTACCACTGTATTTCTTATTTATAAATTACTTACATTGTTTCTATGTTTTATGAAACTGTGATCTAGTGCAGTTAGACTCACAAACACTCTGTTTTCTTTTATAATAAGAGCATGGGAAGATACTATAGTCAGAGTGGGAGAGTGGCGGATGCTGCCGCTGCTGCTGCCGGCGCCATCACTGACCATATTATGGCCTATTTTATTCATTCTAGAGTATATATCATGTTTCTATGTTATTAATATTGTTTATTATGTCACATTAAATGAATTATGAGAGATAAATAAGCCGTAGAGTTGATATTTTGTCCTGCCTCCTGAGACAGGAATTCACTGGAACGGATTAATGGCATTTCAATTAATTTAAATGAGGAAAATTGGCTCAGCATACGAGATCGAGATACGAGCAAGGTCACGGAATGGATTAAACTTGTAAGCCGAGGTTGCACTGTATTTTAGAGTGTTTTTCCAGGTCTTTTTGATGTCACCCTTTATTTTGGAACCTGCTAGCATAATACATAGTTGTTTAGCTTTCTTAATAAGCATATATAAAAGGACACTATGATTTCAGGTTACAGTAGATGCTATACCTTTTACTCTGCCAAATACTTACATAGATAAGCACTGGAGAGAGAGCTCTCATCCCTGAAGGCAACAGCAACATTGGAACGCTCTTCTTTAACGTCATCATCTTCACCTGCTGGTGCTTCAATTCCATTTTCAGCAACTGACTGGGAATATCCTACATTTGTTTCTTTCTGGAAATTACAGGACGTAATATAATTGCTTATCAGAGGAATGTGAAACTGTTTTTTGACACTAACAAAGATACATTTCTGTATCAAGGACCCTGGGAGCCTACCTGCAATATATGGACCACTAAATGTCAAGTTATGGTCAACTATATTAATGACATCATGTGACGCTCACATAATACTCTAAACACCAGTTGACAACAAAAACACAACAACTGGGAAAGTATGAAATTTTTGAGTCCTCTGCAAAAAGTAAAGTAAATTTTATTTCATTGCATTTTACATAGATATTGGTAGTTACAATTATAAACTGAAGTGCAAGGAGGCCACTGACATGCCATGACATTAGGGGCAGCAATCTAATGACTTATAGACTATGTATAAAATATTAGGGAAATTGATTGAGTTTATTCTAGTTATAAATTTAATTTCAAGTTACAATATGATGATATTATAATGTTATAATTACAATATGAAGATATTAAATTGAAACAAGTGTTTAGGAGGATGGTAATATAAAATTGAGAGTATCTTAGGGAAAAAAACATTGAGCATTTTTGAAAGTAATTTATAGTATGAGGATTTAGTTTTGGGTGAGTAGGGGGTAACATAATACAGTGGTACCCCGGTTTACGATGGTCCCCAAACTCACCCTTTTATGTAAGTTTATTTTTTTAAATGCTTTTGTAAGTGTAATTTTGGGGGTCTAAAAGGACTAGTCTATTTTACAACTTTTCTTAAGGAGATAAATTCGTTTGGTAATGGCACTTGAACAGCATTCTGGAATGAAAAAATATCGTAAACCGGGGTACCACTGTATTAACATATTAGTAAAAATTGAAATTGTATTATGGGATAATAATATTGAGCATTTTTGAAAGTACAGTGGTACCCCGGTTACATATTCATTCCAGAATGCTGTTCATGCCATTACCAAACGAATTTATCTCCTTGAAAGTTGTAAAATAGACTAGTCCTAGTTTACACTTACAAAAAGCATTTAAAAAAATAAACTTACATAAAAGGGTGAGTTTGGGGACCATCGTAAACCGGGGTACCACTGTAGTTTACAGTATGAATATTTAGTTTAGGGTGAGGAGGTGGTTTTTGAGAAGAGTCTTAAATTTATTTTCAGACAAGCTTATCTTAATATATTCTGGTAATGAATTCCAGATTCTGGGGCCCTTCATGTGCATAAAATTTTTACATAGGTTGATATGGACTCAGGGTATATCAAAAAGTGATCTGTGTCTTGTGTTGTGGTCATGGGTCCTATTAAAGTTGGTGAGGAGAATTTTGAGCGGAGGGTTTATATGAGAGTGTAGAGTTTTGTGTATGTAATAGGCACAAGAATACGTATGGATGTTCATTACGGTGAGTAGTTTTAGACTTTTGAATATTGGTGGAGTATGCTGTCTAGAGTGGGAATTTGTTATTATTCTGACTGCAGCCTTTTGCTGGGTTATGAGTGGTCTAAGGTGATTTAATGTTGTTGATCCCCATGCACAGATTCCATAGGTGAGATAGGGGTAGATAAGTGAATAATATAGTGCAAGGAGAGCTGATTGTGGCACATAATAGAGTATCTTTGATAATATGCCTACTGTCTTTGAGATTTTCTTGGAAATATGTTGAATGTGTGTTTGGAATTTAACCCTTTGGGGGTCGGTGCCGTACTAGTACGTTTTACGAGCAGGGGTTGGTGCCGTACTAGTACGCCCAAATTCTAGCGGCCTCAATTTAAGCAGAAAACGTCTGGTAGGCATACATATGAAAGAATGGGTCTGTGTGGTCAGTGTGCGCAGTATAAAAAAAATCCTGCAGTACACACTGCATAATGAGAGAAAAAAAAACTCTGACCGTTTTTTTTTATTAAAACAGCAACTTTGCAGTCGATTTTCGTATGGTATTTATTGATGTATTCTCGTTTTCTTGGTCTCATTTGATAGAATGAAAGATATATTACAGAAATAGAGATGATTTTGATTGGTATGACAATGACAAGTACCTTGAAATTGAGCTCAAAGTAGCGAAAATGTTCGATTTTTGACGATGTTCAAGAGTAAACAAATCACACCATGCCTCCAATACACATCAACTGGCGAGTCTTATATTCATGCACAAGTGCTCTGATATTATTTATACTATTTTTACAATGATGCAGTTGTATACATAACAGTAAATCTTCTATTGTTTGTGAGAATAAAAATTCAAAATGAAAAGCAAAAGTAATGGAACAGGGGCCTGGAGACGTGACTAATGAACAGAGAACATGTTATTTTAGTGCCAGGAATGTCTGCCTTGTTTACTCTGGACCCTATTTTGAAATTGGCATAGTTTGAAATTTGTGTGAAATTGGAAAATTCCCATTTTCTGACCACTATTTTGGGTAGATGAAATTGGTAAATAGGCGGTTTCTTGTACTCAATCGATAGAAGAAATGGAGTTCTAGCGAAATAGCTATAATTTTAGGAGACTGAAACATTGGAATTTGTCGAAAATAGGGCTCAAAGTGGGCAAAATCGCCGATGCGTAAGTGTCATGGCTACCGCTAACTCGAAAGCATAATTCCGTTAGTTTTCGATCAAATTTCATAATTTTGGTGGCGTTATTATCGGAAAAAGATTCTCTATCATTTCATAAGAATTTTTTTTTTTTTTTTCAAAAATTTTCGACCCCAGGAATACTTTCCTGAGAAGACTTATCGACCCCAAAGGGTTAAGGCTACTGTCAAGGTGGATTCCTAGGAATTTTCCTCTGTGAGTCTTGTGATGGGTGAAATACATCTTTTGTTAAGGTCAAAACCCATTTTTAGCTATGTGGGCCTGGTGAGCTCCTCTGGAATTCTGAGAGTACCTGAGATGAAGGAGGCAGCTGTTGACTGGAGATGGAACCTGTGGGTACAGTAACCCTCTCACTACATGACACTCTTACTCATGCTAAAAGTGGATCCTTTTTCTTTTGCAGAGTCCTGAAAAAGCCTTCATAGTATGCTCCATAAGAAAAGAAACCTCAAGTCTGACATAAAATCCTGGTAGTCCATGCTGTAGATTTTTCTAATATGTTGGAGGCTAAAGGCATATTTTGAGTCAAACTGT
>WNWK01055343.1:0-11304 GCA_009830355.1 Cherax destructor
ATATATATATATATATATATATATATATATATATATATATTATATTTTTTTTTTTTTTTTTTTTGAGGTATTGATTACCTAAAATTTCCCTTCTTTTTTCCACCATTCTTCTAGCATTAAGAGGTGTGGGGCGGGCGCTTGCCCACGATAAAGCCCCAAGTTTTGCTCAAGTGTCTGATTCATTAAGTTTAATAATATTTTCAACACTTATGACAATGCAATGTTAGTTTCCTGACACCAGTAAAACAATGTTGCATCGCCTAGACCCACTTACATAAGTGCCCTGTATGGTAAGACTACCACTTGTGAAAGTGGAACTGATAGTTTGACGATAGTTACATGCGTAGTTTGAACGAAGTCGAACTCAGTGCCTGAAGCCAGACTAACTGGTGTTTCAAAATTTGCTTTTCCTGAGACATTGGTCATAGCTATCACATGACCAGCAACATTTTTAATCGTCAGTGTATTGCAATTCTGAAAAATGCTACCATGACATACAATTTTTTTAAGGTAGATAGCTTCAGAGAATGTAATTTTTCTTAGAAAACTCAACTCTCCTGGCTGGAAATGCTTTATTCCACAAGCTATGCCGAGTTGTACTCTGATACTGCTGAGAGTGTTGTCATCGAAGTATCTCTTCTCTCTGTTAGTTGATAATGGTGTAGGTAGTGAGACACTCTTCATGTTCTTGATGCTCGTCAGAATACTGATGATCTCATCGGCAGTAAAAATCTTAGTGGGTAAAACATGTTCCACCACCTCGTCAACACTCATTGTCAGGAACCTCACCTCAGGCAGGAACTCTTCTATCACCTGACGAAGGCTCTCCTGACGAAGGCTCTCCTCTCCCTCTTTGCACATATTCCTCTGGCCAGCGCCCCTGAAAATAAATCACTATTATTTTATTTTTTAATTATTGTATTGGTATCCTAATGTACGTTTCTTAGAGTAACTTTTGTTTTTGTTTCTTATAAAACTGTTGTTGTACTAACAATTTGTACTAACAGATTCTACTAACAACTTCCTTCTGATAAAACTATGAAATAATTTGAATAATATCTCTGTTTTGGTAGGTTTAATAGTTAAGTACAGTTAGACAACTTGTCTAAATCGCAGTTAACTGAGGAAACATTCAATTTCTTCATTTCCTTGGGCTAAACGATCCACACGGGTTTAGTACATTGCGTAAATGTTCTCTAATAATTTATCCAATATATAAAATATATTCTTGCTGCTCCAATCTTAGTTTCCTCTACAATAATTTATGTTTCAATCCTGTGTTTCAACATATCAATATTTCCATTTAGTCCTCGATTACATCTTCATATTTGTGAGTGAAGTAATATTTGTCATGTTTAGTATATTCAGGAGAGGAAATAACAAACCTTGAAGACTGGAAGAAGCACAAGTGAATGGAATCATATTCCAATCCAACCTTCAATCCCATCTTCCTCATTTTCCATCCTCCCTTACCCACATCCATTATATCAGCCCCTTCCAGTGGAAGAACCATTCCCACACTCTCCTCATCCCCAACCTCCATCTTCCCCCTACACCTAAATCTACCCTCCTGGCACAAGGGCATAGATCAGATGAACAGATATCCATAAAACAGAGCAGAATAGCAAAGAGGAAACTACAAGTGTGGAGAAAATTCTCCAAAAGAGGGGGGGTATCAGCCCTTTCTGCCCTTTTCAAGGGCCCTACCCTTTCCGCCCCTAGAAAGAGCCAGACGGCGTGTCTGGCTTCGATAACAACTAATAACAGATGAATGGGCCACAGTATGTCACGTGTTGTCTGACTAAGTAGCAACGAGTCTATATTAGTTAATAGACATTTGATATAAATGTAACTCTTTGCCGTAACAGGAAGTTAAAGGAAACTGTTGTATCAGTTTCTACACTTGACTTTACAATCATGTGTTCCAGTGATCGAAGTATTTAGAGAACACAAGCATTTGAATTGCAGCATGTAGCAAGTATTGAAATTGTGCTGATGTCAGCGATGCCAAGCCCCAATGAGGCACGAGGGCATTAGATTGAACTCTGCCACAGAAGGGACGAGAGCTGTGGCTAGGATTTAACCTAACAAAGACATTAGTCGTGTGCGTTCGTTTGCTTATTCAATCTCCACTAACGTCGAGAAATCGGATAAGAACTCTGTTCTAGTGTGTTTAGTGTTAACAAAAAATCACGGTATATTCAGAAGTGTGCAACTTCTTACTACTTCAAAAGACTGAAATTGTTGAACGTAGAGAGACAATGTGAGTACTTCGTCTACCCAGGCAGTGACTCTTCAGCAGCATTCTTCAATCAAGACAGCGTTTTCCGGGTGTGAATTAAGGGTCCGATATAAATACCCAGGTAAGTCTGCTCAAACATGTTTATGTTCAGAAGGCTGCATAGTTGGGGAACATGTTCATAATCTAGGCAGATTTATCATTCACCCGGTAACACGCGGGCGATCCGCCCAAACAACGTAAGTAAACCTCTGTTCAGTCCATTCAATGACTGATTATATGGCATACGCTCCTTAGGGCAATATATTGTACTTACATAATTTTATACACCCATACAGCCCTGTGGGGGATGTGAACGTCTGCATCAACCATCGGTTACTGGGACGGCTGGGTAGTTGTGAATGCATCTACAAGCTAAGTATAGCTACATTTACAGTCTACATTATCTTAGGGGTTCATTCCCTCACACCAAGTGAGAAATATAAATGGATATAGGATAACAAGCAATAGTGATGAATGAAGACGGTGATAAGTCTTACATAAGTGATAACAGTTGCGATCTATCCCGTAAGACATTCAACTATGAAATAAAGACGTAGGAAACAGAGGAGGTGGAGGAGAAGCATTGCTAAACAGGAACAAATGAATTTTATGAAATGAGTGGAATAAACGTAGTGGTCAAATGACTACATACAAAGCATGCCCAAAACTAAGAGACCCAAAGTGATGACAACAATGATGTACAACCAAGACTGCAATTTGACGACATCAGAAAAGCAATAGTAGACACGACAGAGGGGGTGGCTACAAGATCCCACAGGCAATGCAAAACTATGATCATTGAAGATCCCAGCCACAAGAAACTAGAGTGGTAGAATCTGGACCACAAGAAACTAGAGTGGTAGAATCTGGAGCCACAAGAAACTAGAGTGGTAGAATCTGGAGCCACAAGAAACTAGAGTGGTAGAATCTGGAGCCACAAAAAACTAGAGTGGTAGAATCTGGAGCCACAAGAAACTAGAGTGGTAGAATCTGGAGCCACAAGAAACTAGAGTGGTAGAATCTGGGGCCCCAAGAAACTAGAGTGGTAGAATCTGGAGCCACAAGAAACTAGAGTGGTAGAATCTGGAGCCACAAGAAACTAGAGTGGTAGAATCTGGAGCCACAAGAAACTAGAGTGGTAGAATCTGGAGCCACAAGAAACTAGAGTGGTAGAATCTGGAGCCACAAGAAACTAGAGTGGTAGAATCTGGAGCCACAAGAAACTAGAGTGGTAGAATCTGGAGCCACAAGAAACTAGAGTGGTAGAATCTGGAGCCACAAGAAACTAGAGTGGTAGAATCTGGAGCCACAAGAAACTAGAGTGGTAAAATCTGGAGCCACAAGAAACTAGAGTGGTAAAATCTGGAGCCACAAGAAACTAGAGTGGTAAAATCTGGAGCCACAAGAAACTAGAGTGGTAAAATCTGGAGCCACAGAAACTAGAGTGGTAAAATCTGGAGCCACAAGAAACTAGAGTGGTAGAATCTGGAGCCACAAGAAACTAGAGTGGTAGAATCTGGAGCCACAAGAAACTAGAGTGGTAGAATCTGGAGCCACAAGAAACTAGAGTGGTAGAATCTGGAGCCACAAGAAACTAGAGTGGTAGAATCTGGAGCCACAAGAAACTAGAGTGGTAGAATCTGGAGCCACAAGAAACTAGAGTGATAGAATCTGGAGCCACAAGAAACTAGAGTGGTAAAATCTGGAGCCACAAGAAACTAGAGTGGTAAAATCTGGAGCCACAAGAAACTAGAGTGGTAAAATCTGGAGCCTCAAGAAACTAGAGTGGTAAAATCTGGAGCCTCAAGAAACTAGAGTGGTAAAATCTGGAGCCTCAAGAAACTAGAGTGGTAGAATCTGGAGCCTCAAGAAACTAGAGTGGTAAAATCTGGAGCCTCAAGAAACTAGAGTGGTAGAATCTGGAGCCTCAAGAAACTAGAGTGGTAAAATCTGGAGCCTCAAGAAACTAGAGTGGTAGAATCTGGAGCCTCAAGAAACTAGAGTGGTAAAATCTGGAGCCTCAAGAAACTAGAGTGGTAAATCTGGAGCCTCAAGACACTAGAGTGGTAAAATCTGGAGCCTCAAGAAACTAGAGTGGTAAAATCTGAGCCTCAAGAAACTAGAGTGGTAGAATCTGGAGCCTCAAGAAACTAGAGTGGTAAAATCTGGAGCCTCAAGAAACTAGAGTGGTAGAATCTGGAGCCTCAAGAAACTAGAGTGGTAAAATCTGGAGCCTCAAGAAACTAGAGTGGTAGAATCTGGAGCATCAAGAAACTAGAGTGGTAAAATCTGGGCCCCAAGAAACAGAGTGGTAAAATCTACCTCAAGAAACTAGAGTGGTAAAATCTGGAGCCTCAAGAAACTAGAGTGGTAGAATCTGGAGCCTCAAGAAACTAGAGTGGTAGAAATCTGGAGCCTCAAGAAACTAGAGTGGAGAATCTACCTCAAAAAACTAGAGTGGTAAATCTGGAGCCTCAAGAAACTAGAGTGGTAGAATCTGGAGCCTCAAGAAACTAGGGGTGGTAAAATCTGGAGCCTCAAGAAACTAGAGTGGTAGAATCTGGAGCCTCAAGAAACTAGAGTGGTAGAATCTGGAGCCTCAAGAAACTAGAGTGGTAAAATCTGGAGCCTCAAGAAACTAGAGTGGTAGAATCTGAGCCTCAAGAAACTAGAGTGGTAAAATCTGGGGCCTCAAGAAACTAGAGTGGTAGAATCTGGAGCCTCAAGAAACTAGAGTGGTAAAATCTGGAGCCTCAAGAAACTAGAGTGGTAGAATCTGGAGCCTGGCTAGAGTGGAAACTGAGCTCAAGAAACTAAGGAAAACTGGAGCCTCAAGAAACTAGAGTGGTAGAATCTGGAGCCTCAAAAACTAGAGTGGTAAAATCTGGAGCCTCAAGAAACTAGAGGTAGAATCTGAGCCTCAAGAAACTAGAGTGGTAAAATCTGGAGCCTTAAGAAACTAGAGTGGTAGAATCTGGAGCCTCAAGAAACTAGAGTGGTAAAATCTGGAGCCTCAAGAAACTAGAGTGGTAAAATCTGGAGCCTCAAGAAACTAGAGTGGTAAAATCTGGAGCCTCAAGAAACTAGAGTGGTAAAATCTGGAGCCTCAAGAAACTAGAGTGGTAAATCTGGAGCCTCAAGAAACTAGAGTGGTAAAATCTGGAGCCACAAGAAACTAGAGTGGTTTCAAGAACAGTGGAGAATAGCCACAAGAAACTAGAGTGGTAGAATCTGGAGCCACAAAAAACTAGAGTGGTAAAATCTGGAGCCACAAGAAACTAGAGTGGTAAAATCTGGAGCCACAAGAAACTAGAGTGGTAGAATCTGGAGCCACAAGAAACTAGAGTTGTAGAATCTTGAGCCACAAGAAACTAGAGTGGTAGAATCTGGAGCCACAATAAACTAGAGTGGTAGAATCTGGAGTCATATGATGGATCAGAAACGGGAAAGCTAAGTTGTTGGAGAGGGCTATAGAAACCTTAATGACTCAGCATATCAGGAACACAACTAGAGAAGGACTTATAACCCACGGTGCCCCTGGCTTGGTGGCAAAGCTCTCTCTTCACACGGTGAGGGTCTGGGTTCGATTCCGGCAGAAGGGTGGAAACATTGACGTGTTTCCTTACACCGATTGTCCATGTTCACCCATCAGTAAAATGGGTACCTGGGTGTTAGTCGACTGGTGTGGGTCGCATCCTGAGACTAAACTGACCTAATTTGCCCGAAATGCTCTGCATAACAAGCGGCTTTCTATATACTAGTAGTATGTCATTGATGTCAGCTAGGACTGTATAACTTGTGCATGTACTTGTAGAAATAAGATATTATTATTTTTATTCTGGTGAAAAGCCCTGAAAAGGAATAGGTTCATAAATGAAACCAAAACTGTTTTAGACATGTATATCGTGTTTTACGAAGCCACTAGAGTTCTATATCGATGTAACCACACAGCAAGAGAGAGCGAGAGACAGACAGACAGAAAGAGAGACAGAGTAAAGAGAGAGAGGGCTAAAGTGTTCCACAGGAAAGTGTGCTTGGGCCATTGTTATGGGAATGTCTACGTCAACTACCTTAATCTCATCGTAGTATCCCATGCATAAGTAGATGTTTGGATATGCTTGTATGTAGTGCAAATGATGTGAAAAAGATGATGACCAGTGTTTGAATGAAAATATACTGGAAGTCCTGGCTCTATTCTAAAAAAAAAAAACATCTAAGAGGTAGGAGAATTTCAGAGGGATAAATAAATGGATTAGATCAGGAGTATCTGAGAGATTAGAGCTAAGGAAGGTAGCAATAATGTTGAAGGATAAGATAAGGCAGGAAAGACGGAATGTAAATATGTATATAAATTCAAGGATTATGCGGATTAAAATTGTTTTCGGATGAGAAAAATGGTTACACTATGCGTTTATGCACCTGAAAAGAGAGTATAAGGAGGAGAGAGAGAGAGAAGAGAAAGAAGAAAAGAAGAGAGAGAGAGAATAAGATAGATTAAGAAAAAAAACTTAGATGTTGCGAGGGTTCAGGAAGTTTTGAACCAAGTGAGAGGTTATTGTGGTTGGGCACCTGAATGTTAAAGTGGAGAAACGGTTGTAGTGGGCATGGTAGGTAAGTTTGGGGTACCAGGGTAAATGACAATTGGGGATTTTGAACTTTGTATAGAAAGAGGTTTGGTAATAGTAATAAATATTTTAAGAAAAGAGGACAAATATGTATACGATATATGATATAGGGCGTAATGACAATAGTGGTTGGATTATGTACTGGTAGATTAAAGGTTGATGGGTAGACTCCCGGATGTGCATGTTTATAGAGGGGGCAAAAAATATATCACATCATTTTTTGTTGTAGCTACATGAGAGTAAAAGGTAGATGGAGTGCAAGAAGAGTGGCATCAGAAGTAAGAGAGGGTGAACTATAAACTAAAGAAGGAGGAAGTTAGAAAGATATAAGCAACTCTTGGTAGAAAGATGGGCTCATGGGAGATAGGTAAAGAGGAGGTTGAAGCGTATGGGGAAAATTTAAGGCTTTGGAGGAGATTTATAATCTTGATAATTGTCCGTATTTATGTTCATATTTGTGTTTTCTGTCAATGATTCTGTCTATTGGGTAACGTTTGTCTCCGAATCCTCAAGGGTGACATTACACATCCCTGTCTAAGACCTACTTTTACCGGGAAGTAATCTCCCTCTCTCCTACACACCCTAACCTGAGCCTCATACCCTAAAAAAACTCTTTACACCCTTTAGTAACTTACTACCTATTCTATACACTTGCAACATTTGATACATTGCCCCCTACCCATTTATCATATGCCTTTTCTAAGTCCATAAATGAAATAAAAACTTCCCTACCTTTATCTAAATACTTTTCCCTTTTGCTTCAATGTAAAAACTTGATCTACACATCCCTACCCCCTAACGCCTCCTTGCTCATCTGCAATCCTCTCTCTGTCTTTCCTCTAATTCTTTAAAAACAACCCTACCGTACACTTTACCTTGAAACTCAGTAAACTAATTCCCTATAATTCTCAAATCTCTTTTACCCCCCCTTCCCCTTTATATCCTCTCTGCCAACCCCTGGGTACCTTCCCTCTTTCATACAGTTATTAAACAAAAATACCAACCACCCCAACACTATACCCCCCCTGCTTTTAATATTTCTGTCATGACCCCGTCAGTTCCGGGTGCTTTATCCCCTTTCTTTCTGTAAAATGCCTCCGCACCCCCCCCACACTAAATCCTGCTCTTCTTCACTCCTAAACGATGTTATACCTCCCTGGCCAGAAATAAAATTACCGCCCCCTTTTTTTCATCGACATTTAAAGTTCCCAAATATTCCCGCCATCTACATAATACCTCCACTCCCCTCTACTAACTCCCTCTGATTTTAACTGACAAATCCAAATTTTTTTTTTTGGTTTTAGCAAAAATTTTTTGACTGACCCCCCCACTCTATCATCTGCTCTCCTTTTGCACTCTCTCACCCTCTCTTCACCTTTCTTTTGCTCTCCATATCCTGCTCTTCTTTTAAAACTTCATCATTCCACCCTCACTCCTCTTTCCTCCCACCCACCCTCCATAGCCACAAACTTCTGCCCCACATTCTAATATTACATTTTAAAACTATCCCAACCCCCTTCAACCTCCCCACTACTACTACTTGCACTAGCCCACCTTTCTGCCAATAGTTGCTTATATCTCACCCCAACTTCCTCCTCCCTTAATTTATACACTTTTTTCCTTTTACTCTAACTGTAGCTACAACTAAATAATAGTCCATAATCCGTTTCCCCCCTATAAACATTCATCCTGAAATCTACCCATCAACCTTTTATCCCAATACATAATCTAACAAACTACTTTCATTACATGCTATATCATACCTTGTATACTTATTTATCCTATTTTTTATAAAATATTTTTACTTATTCCAAAATCTTTCTACACATGCTCAATTAATGGTTCCCCATTTACATTTACCCCTGGCACCCCAAATTTACCCTACTCCCTCCACAACATTTTTTCCCACTTTAGTATTAAGATCCCCAACCACAAATCTCTCTCCTTGGTTCAAAAATCCCCCACCTCTCAACATTTCCCAAAATTTTCTCCTCTACTCTTGTCTCTTCTCCAGGTCATAAACACTTACTAAACCCCCTTTTTCCCTCCAACCTTTATTTTACTCCCCATAATCCTTTTAATTTATACATTTACATTCCTTCTTTACCTGCAATTGATTATTCAACATTATTGCCCTCCTTCTTTAGCTCCCAAATCTATTTGAAACTCCTGACCTAATCTCATTTATTTCTCCCCATTGAAACTCTCCCCTTATCTCTGTCTCACTTAAACCAGGACATCCAGCCCATTCATAACATCCACAATCATCTCTTTCTTATCATTCCCCAACATCCATGCACATTCGACATCCCCCTTTGACGGTTTTCTTCCTTTTCTTTTAGTAAATCTATACGGGAAAAGGGGGGTTTCTACCCATTGTTCCCGGCATTTTATTGACTTTTACAACAGCATGGGACGGAGGAAAGATTCTTATTCCACTTCCCCATGGATATGAAAGGAAAAGCAATAAGAACCCAAGAACTATTAAGATAAAACCCAAAAAAACTCAGATGAGTGTGTATACAAAAACGTGTACATGAATGTGTAGTGTGACCTAAGTGTAAGTAGAAGTAGCAAGACTATCTGAAATCTTGCATGTTTATGAGACAAAAAAAAGACACCATATATATGTGTGTGTGGAAGAGAGAGAGAGAGAGAGAGAAAAAAAAACCATATTTCCCCATCGACTATTGCGTTATAAACTTCAAACTCGTTTTTGACGCATAACTCTTTTTGCAGTATTTTTGGTGAGTTTCGACAACTGTCAAACTGTGGAGACGCGAAGACAGCGAAAAAACTGTCTCTAAATCTGAAAGAAATATATAATATTGATAATAAACATCGTTTCTTTGGTTACAAAATTTTTTATAAAAAACATGTAATACAAACAAAATTTATCACATAATTTTATGCTCTCTAACGAAAACATCAGAATAATATTTTGACTGAAGTTGAATGGAAAGTGAATTATGGTTTTGGCCGAGCGAAACGTAGCATTAAAAGAAATATCCAATCAGTGCAAACGTATACATTTAAATAACTTGAATTATTAATATATTTACGTCATTCATACATTCATGGAAAGGGGGAGGAGGGTTTATGCTGTCAGTTACAAGACAGTGGAGGAGGGGCATGCTGTCAGGGAAGACAGTGGAGGAGGTTCATGCTTTTTCAGTTACAAGACAGTGGAGGAAGGTTTATGCTGTCAGTTACAAGGCAGTGGGGCTTCAGTACAAAAACCGTGGGGGGGTTCATGCTGTCATTACAAGAGTGAAAGAAGTTCATGCTGTCAGTTACAAAACCGTGGAGAAAGGGTTTATGCTGTCAGTTACAAAACCGTGAAGGGGTTCATGCTTATTACCAGACGTGGAGGAGGGGCATGCTGTCAGTTACAAGAGTGGAGGAGGTTTATGCTGTCAGTTACCAGACGGGGGAGGGGGGTCATCTTCAGTTACAAGACAGTGGAGGAGGTTCATGTGTAGTTACAAGAAGTGGGGGGTTCATGCTGTCAATTACAAGAAGTGGGAGGTTCATGCTGTCGTTGACAGTGGGGGGGTTCATGCTGTCAGTTACAAGACAGTGGAGGGGTTTATGCTGCCCGTTACAAGACATGGAGGAGTTCATGCTGTCAGTTACAAGACAGTGGGGGGGTTCATGTTGTAGTTACAAGACAGTGGAGGAGGGTTTATGCTGTCGTTACAAACAGGGAGGAGGTTCATGGCCCTTCAAGACAGTGAGGGGTTATGCTGTCAGTTTCAAACAGTGGAGGAGGTTCATCGCAGTTACAAAGGGAAAGGGGGTTATGTGTAGTTAAAGACAGTGGAGGGTTCATCTGTCAGTTACAAAACAGTGGAGGATTCATTTTTGTTACAAGAAGTGGAGGAGTTATGCTGTCATTAAACAGTGGGGGGGGTTTATGTTTCGTTACAAGACATGGAGGGGTTCGCTTCAGTTACAAGACAGTGGAGGAGGTTCATGTTTTAGTTACAAGACGTGGAGGGGGGTTCATGCTTCAGTTCAAGGTGGAGGAGGGTTTAGTGTAGTTACAAGACTGGGGAGGTTCGCTTCCCCCGACAGTGGAGGAGGTTCTGCTTAGTTACAAACAGTGGGGGGTTTTTTGTCTTACAAGCAGTGGGGGGGTTCATGTGTCTTAAAGACAGTGGAGGAGGTTCATCTGTCATTTTCAAGACAGTGGAGGTTTATGCTGTCAGAAAGACATGGAGGAGGTTCATCTGTCATTTTTAAGACCGTGGAGGAGGTTCATGCTGTCAGTTACAAGACGTGGGGGGTTCATGCTGTCAGTACAAAACGTGGGGAGGTTTTTGTCAGTTACAAGACGTGGGGGGGTTCTGCTGTCGTTACCAGCGGGGGGGAGGTCATGCTTCAGTTACAAGACAA
>WNWK01055344.1:0-11304 GCA_009830355.1 Cherax destructor
TCGAGTTCACATAGCAGCTTCTTCACCTCCTCCTCGGTTGTGTGTATTTCATCCAGCACTTGTTGGTATACCTCCTATTCTGAATTCCTGGAGTCCTACCTGTCTCCTGTGTAAATACTGCTTTAAATCTCATGTTGAGCTCCTCACATACCTCTTGGTCGTTTATTGTGAACTCCCCACCTTCCTTTCTCAGCCTGATTACCTGGTCCTTGACTGTTGTTTTCCTCCTGATGTGGCTATACAACAGCTTCGGGTCAGACTTGACTTTTGATGCTATATCATTTTCATATTGTCGCTGAGCCTCCTTCTTACCTGTGCATATTCGTTTCTGGCTCTTCGGCTAATCTCTTTATTTTCCTGGGTCCTTTGTCTTCTGTACTTTTTCCATTCTCTATTACACTTATTTTTTGCCTCCCTACACCTCTGGGTGAACCAAGGACTCGTTCTGGTCTTCCCATTACTTCTGTTTCCTTGGGGACAAACCTCTCCTCTGCCTCTTTGCATTTGGTTGTCACATATTCCATCATTTCTTTTACTGGTTTTCCTGCCAATTCTCTCTCCCACTGAACGTCTTGTAGGAAGTTCCTCATGCCTGTGTAGTCCCCCTTTTGTAGTTTCGTTTCTCCTTCCTATTCCTGCTCCCCTCTCCACTTGTATCTCAACTATATAATCAAAACACAGAACCAAATGATCACTAGCTCCAAGGGGCCTTTCATACGTGATATCCTCGATGTCCGAACTACTCAAGGTGAATACTAGGTCCAGTCTTGCTGGATCATCCCACCTCTCTCTCTGGTAGTGTCTCTAACATGTTGATGCATGAGGTTTTCCAGTACCACATCCATCATCTTGGCTCTCCATGATTCAGGACCCCCATGGGGCTCTAGGTTTTCCCAATCAATCTCTTTGTGATTGAAATCACCCATAACTAGTAACTTTGCTCTCCCCATGTGGGCTCTTCTGGCTACCTCGGCTAGTGTGTCTACCATTGCTCTGTTGCTCTCGTCGTATTCTTCTCTTGGCCTCCTGCAGTTCTGTGGCGGGTTGTACATTACAGCAATTATCACCTTATGGCCCTCAGACTGAATTGTTCCTACTATGTAGTCCCTTTCACCCATTCCATCCATTCCTTCCACTTCCTCAAATCCCCACCTGTTCTTAATGAGCAGTGCAACTCCTCCTCCCCCTCTGCTCCCTCTATCTTTCCTGAGGATTTGATATCCGGGTGGGAAGATTGCATCTGTTATCATCCTGGTGAGTTTCGTTTCTGTGAGTGCTATTATGTCTGGGGATGTCTCCTTTATTCTTTCATGCCACTCCTCACATTTATTTGTTATACCATCTGCATTTGTATACCAAACCTTTAACTTCTTTTCTAAAACCGTAGTCTGGGGGTATGTGTGTGTGTGTGTGTGTGTGTGTGTGTGTGTGTGTGTGTGTGTGTGTGTTTCACCAGACACATTACAGTTCATTAAGTCGAATTTTTCTCCTGAACGGAACTTTCGACCGCAAAATTACTGAGAGGTTCCCGACCCTTAATACCTGCTGTCTCTAGTACCTGCTGTCTCTTGTATCTGCTGTCTCTAGTACCTGCTGTCTCTTGTACCTGCTGTCTCTAGTACCTGATGTCTCTAGTACCTGCTGTCTTTAGTACCTGCTGTCTCTAGTACCTGCTGTCTCTTGTACCTGCTGTCTCTAGTACCTGCTGTCTCTAGTACCTGCTGTCTCTAGTACCTGCTGTCTCTAGTACCTGCTGTCTCTTGTACCTGCTGTCTCTAGTACCTGCTGTCTCTTGTACCTGCTGTCTCTTGTACTTGCTGTCTCTAGTACCTGCTGTCTCTAGTACCTGCTGTCTCTTGTACCTGCTGTCTCTTGTACCTGCTGTCTCTTGTACCTGCTGTCTCTTGTACCTGCTGTCTCTTGTACCTGCTGTCTCTAGTACCTGCTGTCTCTTGTACCTGCTGTCTCTAGTACCTGCTGTCTCTTGTACCTGCTGTCTCTTGTACCTGCTGTCTCTAGTACCTGCTGTGTCTTGTACCTGCTCTCTCTTGTACCTGCTGTCTCTTGTACCTGCTGTCTCTAGTACCTGCTGTCTCTAGTACCTGCTGTCTCTTGTACCTGCTGTCTCTAGTTCCGGCTGTCTCTTGTACCTGCTGTCTCTTGTACCTGCTGTCTCTAGTACCTGCTGTCTCTTGTACCTGCTGTCTCTAGTACATGCTGTCTCTAGTACCTGCTGTCTATTGTACCTGCTGTGTCTAGTACCTGCTGTCTCTTGTACCTGCTGTCTATAGTACGTGCTGTCTCTAGTACCTGCTGTCTCTTGTACCTGCTCTCTCTTGTACCTGCTGTCTCTTGTACCTGCTGTCTCTTGTACCTGCTGTCTCTTGATCTGCTCTCTCTTGTACCTACTGTCTCTTGTACCTGCTGTCTCTTGTACCTGCTGTCTCTAGTACCTGCTGTCTCTTGTACCTGCTGTCTCTTGTACCTGCTTTCTCTTGTACCTGCTGTCTCTTGAACCTGCTGTCTCTTGTATCTGCTGTGTCTTGTACCTGCTGTCTCTTGTACCTGCTGTCTCTTGCACCTGCTGTCTCTTGTTCCTGCTTTCTCTTGTACCTGCTGTCTCTTGTACCTGCTGTCTCTTGTACCTGCTGTGTATTGTACCTGCTCTCTCTTGTACCTGCTGTCTCTTGTACCTGCTGTCTCTTGTACCTGCTGTCTCTAGTACCTGCTTTCTCTTGTACCTGCTGTGTCTTGTACCTGCTGTCTCTTGTACCTGCTGTCTCTTGCACCTGCTGTCTCTAGTACCTGCTGTCTTTTGTACCTGCTGTCTCTTGTACCTGCTGTCTCTTGTACCTGCTGTCTCTTGTACCTGATGTCTCTTGTTCCTGCTCTCTCTTGTACCTGCTGTCTCTTGTACTTGCTGTCTCTTGTACCTGCTGTGTCTTGTACCTGCTGTCTCTTGTACCTGATGTCTCTTGTACCTGCTGTCTCTTGTACCTGTTGTCTCTAGTACCTGCTGTGTCCTGTACCTGCTCTCTCTTGTACCTGCTGTCTCTTGTACCTGCTGTCTCTAGTACCTGCTGTCTCTTGTACCTGCTGTCTCATGTACCTGCTGTCTCTTGTACCTGCTGTCTCTAGTACCTGCTGTCTCTTGTACTTGCTGTCTCTAGTACCTGCTGTCTCTAGTACCTGCTGTCTCTAGTACCTGCTGTCTCTAGTACCTGCTGTCTCTTGTATCTGTTGTCTCTAGTACGTGCTGTCTCTAGTACCTGCTGTCTCTTGTACCTGCTTTCTCTTGTAACTGCTGTCTCTTGTACCTGCTGTCTCTTGTACCTTCTGTCTCTTGTACCTGCTGTCTCTTGTACCTGCTGTCTCTTGTACTGCTGTATCTTGTACCTGCTGTCTCTTGTACCTGCTGTCTTTTGTACCTGCTGTCTCTAGTACCTGCTGTCTCTTGTACCTGCTGTCTCTTGTACCTGCTGTCTCTAGTACCTGCTGTCTCTTGTACTTGCTGTATCTAGTACCTGCTGTCTCTAGTACCTGCTGTCTCTAGTACCTGTTGTCTCTAGTACCTGCTGTCTCTTGTACCTGCTGTCTCTAGTACGTGCTGTCTCTAGTACCTGCTGTCTCTTGTACCTGCTTTCTCTTGTACCTGCTCTCTCTTGTACCTGCTGTCTCTTGTACCTGCTGTCTCTTGTATCTGCTGTCTCTTGTACCTGCTGTCTCTTGTACTGCTGTCTCTTGTACCTGCTGTCTCTTGTACCTGCTGTCTCTTGTACCTGCTGTCTCTAGTACCTGCTGTCTCTAGTACCTGCTGTCTCTTGTACCTGCTGTCTCTAGTACCTGTTGTCTCTAGTACCTGCTGTCTCTTGTACCTGCTGTCTCCTGTACCTGCTGTCTCTTGTACCTGCTGTCTCTTGTACCTGCTGTCTCTTGTACCTGCTGTCTCTTGTACCTGCTGTCTCTTGTACCTGCTGTCTCTTGTACCTGCTGTCTCTTGTACCTGCTGTCTCTTGTACCTGCTGTCTCTTGTAACTGCTGTCTCTTGTACCTACTGTGTCTTGTACCAGCTGTCTCATACCTGCTGTGTCTTGTACCTGCTGTCTCTTATACCTGCTCTCTCTTGTACCTGCTGAGTCTCATAACTGCTGTGTCTTGTGCCAGCTGTCTCATACCTGCTGTGTCTTGTAACTGCTGTGTCATGTACCAGCTGTCTCATACCTGCTGTGTATTGTACCTGCTGTCTCTTGTGCCTGTTGTGTCTTGTACCTGCTGTCTCTTATACCTACTGTCTTTTATACCTGCTCTCTCTTGTACCTGCTGTCTCTTGTACCTGCTGTATCTTGTACCTGCTGTCCCTTGTACCTGCTGTGTCTTGTACATGCTGTCTCTTGTACCTGCTTTCTCGTGGATCTGATATCTCCTGTACCTGCTGTTCGTATTCCTGCTGTCTCATGTACCTGATATCTCTTGTACCTACTGTTTATTGAACTTGTTGTCTCTTGTATCTACATTACTGTTGTTCCTTGTACATGATGTTCCTTATACGTGTAGTCTATTGTATCTACTGTTCCTTATACCCGCTTTCCTTTGAACCTCCTTTTATCGTGTGATTTCCATTCCATGTCCCTGTTATCCCGTATTCCTTCTGTCATGAAAACTTTTGTATCTTGTACCTGCTGGTGAATGTGACCTACTATCCCAAACACCTGATTATTACGAACATAGGAACAAATAGGCCTACGATGCTTGGTCCTAACATAGATTACCAGGAAAAAAGCAATCAAGAAATATTAAAGACAAAGACGAGCAACTAAGTTTTTTTGTGTGTCCTATAATTCCCACTGGCACTATCAGATACAACAATGTACAATAATTACAACATATTCAATATCCTGAAAGATGTAAATAAATGCTTTAGAAAACTGACACGTTGATAAATGAGACACTTCCACAACATGTGTCTCATTTATCAACTTGAAAGATACCAGTTGAAAGATTGTGGTAAAATGAGAGAGGAAGAGTACTCTCACCAGTAACACCGCAGTCAGTAATAGAACTATGTGTTAATCAGCTTGTAGCTAGTGAGAGACTGACCTCCAGATATGGGTTTAGGTGTAAAGTCAGCTAGTCTGGAGTTTAGCACATCACCCAGAGTGGTTGACGTTTATAACTCGTAGTTTATTCTCAGTATAATAGCAATAAGCTTACGGGTTTTGGGTTGATTGTGGAGGGTATGCAAAATGTGTGTTGCTTGATGGTGACCTCGTCCACAGACCGCTGTTGCAGCTGGGGTCCCACACCATCCCTCAGATGGTTAGAAAAATAAAGAAAACTTGCTAACGGGGCCGGCTTTCCTCTTGTGTCATCCCACCCGGTTGGCAGTGCTAGACATAATTAAATGCAAAATTTAGTGATAAATTTTTGAAAATGTGTTACTTTAAAAGGTCATGTCACTGTCACAGAGAGAGACAGCAGCCAGCAGGTCTCACAGGGCATGTCACAGTCACAGAGAGAGACAGCAGCTAGTAGGTCTCACAGGGAATGTCACTGTCACAGAGAGAGACAGCAGCTAGCAGGTCTCACAGGGCATGTCACTGTCACAGAGAGAGACAGCAGCTAGTAGGTCTCACAGGGCATGTCACTGTCACAGAGAGAGACAGCAGCTAGCAGGTCTCACAGGGCATGTCACTGCCACAGAGAGAGACAGCAGCTAGCAGGTCTCGCAGGGCATATCACTGCCACAGAGAGAAACAGCAGCTAGCAGGTCTCATAGGGCATGTCACTGCCACAGAGAGAGACAGCAACTAGCAGGTCTCGCAGGGCATGTCACTGCCACAGAGAGAGACAGCAGCTAGTAGGTCTCACAGGGCATGTCACTGCCACAGAGAGAGCAGCAGCTAGCAGGTCTCACAGGGCATGTCACTGCCACAGAGACAGCAGCTAGTAGGTCTCACAGGGCATGTCACTGCCACAGAGAGAGACAGCAGGGAGTAGGTCTCACAGGGCATGTCACTGCCACAGAGAGAGACAGCAGCTAGCAGGTCTCGCAGGGCATATCACTGCCACAGAGAGAGACAGCAGCTAGTAGGTCTCACAGGGCATGTCACTGCCACAGAGAGAGACAGCAGCTAGCAGGTCTCGCAGGGCATATCACTGCCACAGAGAGAGACAGCAGCTAGTATGTCTCACAGGGCATGTCACTGCCACAGAGAGAGACAGCAGGGAGTAGGTCTCACAGGGCATGTCACTGCCACAGAGAGAGACAGCAGGGAGTAGGTCTCACAGGGCATGTCACTGCCACAGAGAGAGACAGCAGGGAGTAGGTCTCACAGGGCATGTCACTGCCACAGAGAGAGACAGCAGCTAGTAGGTCTCACAGGGCATGTCACTGCCACAGAGAGAGACAGCAGCTAGTAGGTCTCACAGGGCATGTCACTGCCACAGAGAGAGACAGCAGCTAGTAGGTCTCACAGGGCATGTCACTGCCACAGAGAGACAGCAGGGAGTAGGTCTCACAGGGCATGTCACTGCCACAGAGAGAGCCAGCAGGGAGTAGGTCTCACTGGGCATGTCACTGCCACAGAGAGAGACAGCAGGGAGTAGGTCTCACAGGGCATGTCACTGCCACAGAGAGAGACAGCAGGGAGTAGGTCTCACAGGGCATGTCACTGCCACAGAGAGACAGCAGGGAGTAGGTCTCACAGGGCATGTCACTGCCACAGAGAGAGACAGCAGGGAGTAGGTCTCACTGGGCATGTCACTGCCACAGAGAAGACAGCAGGGAGTAGGTCTCACAGGGCATGTCACTGCCACAGAGAGACAGCAGGAAGTAGGTCTCACATGTTTCCAAGACACTTGTGGATTGTAGTAGTGTCTTCCTTCGCTTAAAAACCTTATTACCTATGTAGAGTAAGGAAGATTTTTTTGTATGTTAAGCGCTAGACCCATGTGGGTCACTCAGCGCAAGACATCGTGGAGGCTTGATCCTCCATCCACCGAGCAACAGACAGACACGCTTCCTGTCTGCACTCACCTATATCTTGAATAAGGAAAAAACAGAGCAAACCTTTTCTCTGTTTCTTACGTAGATCTACGTTACTGACGCCAGCATCACTTATGAAGATCTATACTTTGAGCTCAGCTCACTTAGATAAGTTGTTAGTGGTAAATTTAGGCCTAGACATGAGAGAATGGATCTCTGTGGTGAGTGTGCTTGGTATTAAAAAATCCTGCCTCACGCAGTGCATGATGGGAAAACAAACTTTTGACCTTGTGTTTGGTTTAAAATTGCGACTGTGAGGTGTTTTCTAGGATGGTTTTTCTGGTTTTCTTGGCTGTTTCTTGGTATCGTTTGTAGCTTGTCTTCTGAGTCTCCCATAAGAACCGCGTCATCAGCAAAGAACAACTGTGATTACTCCCACTGTACCTGATTCACTATCTTTCAGTCTCATGCATCTTCCTAATACCCTAGCATTCCCCTCTTTTATAACGACATCTATAAATATGTTACACAGTCATTGTACCATCACAAATCCCCATCTAAAGCCTATTTTTACTGGAAAATAATCTCCTCTCTCCTTCATACCCTAACCTGCACCTCGGTATCCACATTAAAAGTTCTTTACTGGTATAAGTACCCTACCAATTACATACATTTGCAACATGTGTCACATTGCTTCTCTTTCACCCTATCATATACCTTCTCTAAATCCACGAATACAATGGAAAATATGGTTGACACATCCCCTACCCTCCCTAAAACCTTGTTCCTTTGCAATCCAACTCTCGGTCTTACCAATAGTCTTTATAACTCTACCATTCACTTTATAACTGGTATACTCAGCAGGTCACCTCACCAAGATATGGTGAGGTGATATCAAATGATGTCACCTCACTGATGTCGTCCAGTGATGCCGTCATTGATTCTCTCAAATGTAAACTTACAGATGACATCAGCTTGCCTCTACCTCGTCATGACATCATAGTACTCATCGAGACATGTGTTAATTTTCAGATAGAGAAACCAGTTTTTCAAACAGTGCAGTCTTGGCCGACATCTTTATAGAAAACTTAAAGACTGAAGTTTTTTGCAACATTATTCCTAATACTGTCCCATGGCGCAGATTTGTTGATGACATTCTGATCATATATATACGGGAAGACTCAACATTCAAAACTTTCTTCATAAGATCAACAATGTCAAACCTACTTTCAAAATTTCTCCTGAACTATGAAGCGATGGCAAACTAACATTTCTTGATGTTCTATAAAGGTCACCGAACACACTCTCTTCTGAGTCTACAGAAAACCAAGAAGTAAGGATAACTTTTTATTCTTTAAAGATAACCTTACTTATTTCTACTCACACTACGGCACTCCCACGAAGAAAGGCGTGGTAATTTTTTTTACAGCTATCCATATATCCAGTCCTGAATTATTAGGAGAAATAAGGTACATTACCCACCCATGCCTTCATACGTTTATACTTGACTCCCTACTTCATACAAGATTGCAAATGCATAGCTATGGAAACACCCAATTTGACCAAAAATGCCACCATTTAGGAACCCAGATTCCTAATTCTACCTGGAGGAGAAGTAGCCAACAACATCAGAGAGACCTTTCAAGAAACAACTGCGTAGCTAACATGGCCACGTCTTACATCAAAGACTTCACCAGAAAGAAAAATCTCCTTTAGAAACTAAACAGTGAAGCAAGCATGTATACAATACCATGCAGAGGGTGAAACAAGATCCATGTTGGAGAAACAGGGAGGAAACTTTTTACAAGCGTCCGAGAACACACAAAAAAAATCATGGAACTGAGGCGACACCAAAAGTTCTTGTATCTTGCACAGATCTATTAGGAGACATCTCATGGACTGGAACAAAACAGAGATAATGTACAGAGAATCCTACACTTATAAGTGCATCTGTAATGAATCATTCTTATTTGCTACTGCCATCATAATAGAATAATACCACTGTAATACCACTGTAGGCTCATTCCCTGCTACCCATGAGTAAGATCAGGTTCTTATGGGACTAGATTGGTGCCTTTTACCCTTGAGGAAGTTTTCCTATTATTACTCTTCACATCTTTCAAGTAAATGGTCTCACCTATTTTAATGAATTACCTTGTAATGTTGAAGAATGAGACACTTGTGCCACATTTGGGAATGTTTATTATTGAAATGTTTCTTCAGTCCATTAGTGAAAAGAAGGATGGAAGCTGAGAAGGAGTTTGAAGTAGTCAGTCCCACAGCCTGGAGTTGATGTGTTTAGCCCATCAATGTTGAGAAAAGTACATCATGTGCGAGGTGAAGCTGCATATATATTGCAGACAGGTAAGTTGAAGCAAGAGGAGGTGTAGTCATCAGTGGAAATAATACACTAGTGTAAATTGGTCATGTTTATAAATAGGCAAAGCTTTGAAGAATTACTTGTTTGAAGATTCCAAGATTTTGTTTGACAGATAATGTAAATCGTTTAGAAAACTGACGAGTTGAAGAATGAGACACTTTTGTAACATTTGAGAATGTTTACTGTGTTGGACCCAACACATTGGTGGACTGAACCCATCTACTCCAGCTGGAGGGACTGATTACCTCAAACTCCTCCTCATCTTCCACCGTTCTTCTCTGTATTAAACCGACGTTGGGGAAACGTTTCCACAATAAAGCTTCCCAGATGTTGTACAAGTGTCTCATTCTTCAACTTGTCAATTTTCTAAATCATTTTGCAACTTACTTAGTAATATTGATATATTTCATTGTCTCTAGATTATTATTTCCAGCTAAACTCTATAGAAAACAGAGCTTTTAGCGTCTACTTACAGTGAAAAGGTTGATAAAAAAAATAGCATGTCCTGCATTCTTGCAGCGTTGTCTACAAAATATTTCGACGTTACGCCCTTCAAACTAATACAAAAGAGGACGACCCGGAAATTTTCGAAATTCTCTGGAAATTTTCGAAATTCTCTGGAAATTTTGTAAAATCTCTTGAAATTTTGTAAATTCTCTGGAAATTTTGTAAATTCTCTGGAAATTTTGTAAATTCTCTGAAAATTTTGTAAATTCTCTGTAAATTTTGTAAATTCTCTATTTTGAAGCTCATATGAATGAAATCTGTTCGTCCATTTTCTCAGTGTTTAGGTGAGAGCACCGCCTTTCCTCTCCTTTACGCTGATGTCTCATCCGACCTTTATTCTTTTATTTAAATCAGTATACTACATTAGCATATATTTATATTTTATGCTTCTCTGTGTAAATTTGTTGATGTGGGTTTGGTACTCACGTTTAATGTCTTCTTCTGTAAATACAGGAGAGGTATTTATACAAGAATATATAGGAGGGAAAGGTCAGTTGTGGTGATGGTGACGGGCAGGTGTGAGGGGCGGGTATCAGTTGTGGTGATGGTGACGGGCAGGTGTGAGGGGCGGGTATCAGTTGTGGTGATGGTGACGGGCAGGTGTGAGGGGCGGGTATCAGTTGTGGTGATGGTGACGGGCAGGTGTGAGGGGCGGGTATCAGTTGTGGTGAGGGAGGAGACGGTGAGGGGGTAGGGGGTCATGTAGAGTGAGGGTGAGATGTTGAAGATAAGGGGCTAGGTTTTATGAGGGAAGGACTCAGGTGTATTGAGATGGTGGTGATGAAAGGATATGAGTCAGGTGTGGTGAGGTGTGTAATATACAGAGGATTGGTTGTGTAAGAGTCTCTCACAGTGGTAACGTTGAAGCAGCCCGGTATCTTGTTGCCTAGACACAGTTATCCCTTGTTCTCCTATAGATCCAGGGGTTATGTGGTAAAGGGGGAGGGGAGAGAGAGAGGAAACTCACCCAGTGAACTAACTGGAGTGGAACTGTATGTAATGGAACATGACAGTAACAGACCAGTCTGGAGGCTGATGGTGTTGCAGTGGTGCTTCAGGGAAGCCACCACTGAAGCTGGTCAAGGACTCGGTGTTGACTAATATGTTAACTTAATGGACTAATTATAGTAAGTGGACTTATAGTTAGTCTGCTTTATAACTGATTAATACAATAACATCCCATATACCATATATAAGAATGAAGGAAGGGACCAGCAGGCCCCTGGCCCCTCTAGGAAAATATTCACTCATGGGAACCCGGGCTTTTCCTATATTTAAAAAACTACCAAAAAATTCTTGCCTCAATGACGCTACCAGGGAGTTTGTTCCACTCATCTACAACTCTATTAGCAAACCAGAACTTCCAAATATCCTTTCTAAATTTCTTCAACTTATTACATTGCTATGAATCCTGCCTTGATGAAAATATTTT
>WNWK01055345.1:0-11304 GCA_009830355.1 Cherax destructor
TAAATTTTCTTAAAAAAATTTCAGGTGAATGACAATTAAACATAGCATTGAAATCTTCCCGAAAAAAGATTAAAGCCCTTAAATTACTTTCCCTTGAAAGGGGAAAAGGGGGGGAGACATGACGAGGTAAAAATGGAAAATGGGTATTAACAAGGGATATAAAAAAGGGTCGGGGGTATTCCCAAGAGAAAACCGAATAATGGCGTTGATGTTTTTTTGAAAGGATATAGGAAATAGTTTGGGAAATATGGTAGTTGATAGTGGAACAGTCTGCCTAGTGGGGTTATTAAAAGGACCTTTGGGATTTTTAAAATTTTGGGGGATAAATTCATGGTAAAAGGGGGTTGGATTTAGGGGGGAATTCACATGGTAAAAAAAATTATAGTTTATTTTTGGGAGATTGAAATTAGGTTGAAAAATATTCTGTTAGTGGGATGGAATGTGAGGCCCTGCCTAAAATGGGCCCCGGGCTCCATGTTCCTCCCTTATGTTCTTATTTCTTATGTAAACATAGTTATCTGCTTAAAAAGGGTCAAGGGTGGGGGGGTGTGGGGGACCTGAAAAGGGGTGGTGGGGGGGGATTGCGGGGTTTTGGGGACATGCTGAGACAAAATTTGATACCAGAACCCAGGAGCAGAAAGTTTGTTTGGGAGAATGGGGAAAATTAAAGGCGAGGTGCTATCTGATGTATGTTTGGGCGGGGGATATGGGAGGGTTTGTAAATTAACTGCTTCAAAAAGAGAATTGATGTACATGTTTTTGATTTTGGCCATTGAGATTTGCATTGATAAGATCGGGAAGGGGAATGGGGTTGTCTTTGTGGGGTATGAAAAGTTTTCCATCATGTTTTTTTTGTGGTTTAATCTGTCAATTTTGGGAAACAAGGTTTGGTCTGGTGGGTGGTGGGGTTATAGTGTTGGGGGTTTTGTTTTGAAAGGAGGGGAAAAATATGTGGGGCTGTCATGTATTTGCTAGCTGACTTGTTTTTTTTTCGTTGGCAATGAGGAGGTTGATGGAAAGGGCGAATAGGGGATTTGGGTACTTTTTATAGGTCGGGGGTTAGAAATAGGAGAATGGGGGTGTTTGTTGACGTTTTTCCCGGTGGGATAAGGAAATGACATAGGGGGCGTGAGTAGTTGGGTAGGCAACATTAGGCAGGCTGGTCTCGGGGGAAAGGATGGTGTGATTGGTGGATCATGTAAGGGTGGGGTATTTTTTACGAGGGGGGGTTAAAAGACGTATGAGTGGAATGAAGGTCTCTATAGGGTGGGGAATGTTCCCTTTTTTTATTTTTTTCAAGGTTCTTATAAGGGGTTTTACCTTGGAAGGGTCTGTGATGTTTAGTTATTTAACGAGACTTTTGATTAAGGGGGGTTTTTTAGGGAAAAAACTATATGTGAAGGGATTAAAAATTTTATTAAATGAGTGCATTTTTTTGTCAAGAAGGGAAAAAAGAAAAATTTTGAAGCTGTTTTACGTTCTGTGAAATTATATTGATGTAAACTTGTATTGGGAATTCATGATGAAATTACTGTAATAGTACATGAATATTATGTGTGTAAATTTTGTGAAGATATATATATATATATATATATATATATATATATATATATATATATATATATATATATTATATATATATATATATATATTTAGGTTGAATATGGTAGGGAAAGGGTGGGAGTAATGGGTTTTATGTAATTTCAAAATAACAGGTAGGGGGGTTGAATTTATCACTTGGGGAAGGAATTTTTTTGATGAGGGCGATTTTTTTTAGGGAGGGAAAAAGGGCTTTAAAACCTGAGAGAATTTGTATTTTTTGGGGGGTATATAGTTTGTTGTCAGGGGGTATGATTTAGGGTGAGACATTAGGTTTTTGCCTATATAAATATTGTAATAATTTTTGTAGCCAAAAGTTGGTCCTGAAAATGAGGTTAGGGAATTTTTGGGTTTTGGATTTTGGGGATTTGTCGGTAAATAATAGGGTTTTTTTCCAAAATGTTGTATGTTCTTCAGAATTGTAAAAAACCCTAATATTTGTAAATTTTAAGGTTTTAAATAAAAAAAAAAAGTTTCAATTGTTAAAAACATATATACGTAAATTAGAACAATTAACGATAGAACAAAACTGTTTCATCCGCCCGGGAATTTTTTTAAAAAAATTTAAAAACATTGTAGCTTGATGTACGGTAGAATATGTCATTATTTTTGTTAGCGAAACATTTTTAAATAAAACAATACTTCCCGGTATTTGTTAACAATTTAAAACACATTGGTGGTTTATGTGTGAAAATGTTAAAAATATGAAATGCTTGAATCAAGACCAGGATGGTGGTCAGGGGGTTCAGTTTCTGTCTTTTTGGCAGTAAGACTAGGATGGTGGTAGGGGGTTCTTACTCTGCAAGAACAGTAAGACCAGGGTGGTTGGGGGGTTCAGTTTCTGTCTCTAAACAAGAACAGTAAGACTAGGATGGTGGTCAGGGTGTTACAGGGTTTTGTACTTAAGCAAGAACAGTAAGACCAGGATGGTGGTAGGGTGTTACAGTTGCTGTACTCTAAGCAAGAACAGTAAGACCAGGATGGTGGTCAGGGTGTTACAGTTGCTGTACTTTAAGCAAGAACATAAGACCAGGATGGTGGTCAGGGTGTTACAGTTGCTGTACTCTAAGCAAGAACAGTAAGACAGGATGGTGGTCAGGGTGTTACAGTTGCTGTACTTTAAGCAAGAACAGTAAGACAGGATGGTGGTCAGGGTGTTACAGTTGCTGTACTTAAGCAAGAACATAAGACCAGGATGGGGTCAGGGTGTTCAGTTCTGTACTTAAGCAAGAACAGTAACCAGGATGGTGGTCAGGGTGTTACAGTTGCTGTACTTTAAAAGCAAAAGAAAGTAAAACCAGGATGGTGGTCAGGGGACAGTTGCTGTACTTTAAGCCAAAAACAGTAAGACTGGGACCTTTTCTTAGATTTCCCAACCTGCTCTACATAACTTTATTTTTCCCCAATAATTTCTGAGCGATTCGTATGATAGGCTTCAACCCTGTAATGCTGTTAACTTTATAATGCAACTTCCGAGTGGATTCAAACTTAAAGTGTTGTATTTTAGGATAGTGATCTCTATAAGATAACAAGAGAGAATGCCTTTTTTAACTAAGCTTCAAAACTGGTGTTTCTTAGTGGAAATTTGAATTAGGTTTGAGCTATGTCCTAATTTAACATTTTCATTGAAAAAAATGGAATATTAACAGTAGTTTCGCTTCACATCTTAAGGGTTAATTTTGAATTTTCACAAACTTAGGCAACACAATGCATAACTTTGCGTACATTAACGTACAAAACTTTACAAACTTGCAGAAATCTGCACTAATATTTCGTGCATTGAGACCCCTCAAGGGCGGTGGTTCCTTGATGCTGGTGAGGGGCTCATGGTCTAGGGAATTGGATCTGTGTTCCACTTCCCTAAATTGATCCTGAATGCCTTTCATCCCCCCACAGGCGCTGTATAATTCTTACGGGTTTAGCTCTCCCCCATGATAATAATATAATAATGCATACATTGGGGTACAGTTCTTTAAAACTTATTCAGGGGTTATGTAGTACGGGGATATATTTCTGGGATCGCAGCGACCGAAATAGTCGAGTTCCATATACTACGTTACACCGGAATGACAGCTGAACACCTCGGTGCCACGAACAAAAACTTCTCTAGGAATCATCACCTTTATATACCAACGTCAGTTGACGAACTTAAACATATATGGTGAAACCGATGCTTTCTAACGTCTGTAATCCCAGACAACTATGTTAGTTAGAACGTTGTGGCTTAGTTATCGTTGCATCAAACACCTCCCGTACACCACAGTCACCTCCAGTATTCTCACAGTTACCTCCAGTACACCCCACAATTACCTCCAGTACACCCACAGTTACCTCCAGTACTTTCAAAATTACCTCCACTACACCCATAGTCACCTCTAGTACACCCACAGTCACTTCCAGTACACTCACAGTTACCCAGTACACCCACAGTTACCTCCAGTACTCTCACAGTCACCTCCAGTACACCCACAAATTACCTCCAGTACACCCACAGTTACCTCCAGTACTTTCAAAGTTACCTCCACTACACCCATAGTCACCTCTAGTACACCCACAGTCACTTCCAGTACCTCACAGTTACCCAGTACACCCACAGTTACCTCCAGTACTTTCACAGTCACCTCCCGTACACCCACAGTTACCTCCATTACTCTCACATCCACCTATAGTACACCCACAGTTACCTCCAGTACTTTCAAAGTTACCTCCAGTACACCATAGTCACCTCCAGAACACCCACAGTCACTTCCAGTATACACATAGTCACCTCCAGTACACCCACAGTTATCTCCAGTACTCTCACATCCACCTCCAGTACACCCACATCCACCTCCCGTACACCCACATCCACCTCCAGTACACCCACATCCACCTCCCGTACACCTACATCCATCTCCAGTACACTCACATCCACCTCCAGTACATCCACATCCATCACACCCATACCCAACACACCCACCTGCAGCCCTCCCCACCCACATCCATCTGAAGCACATCCACACCCTTATCCATCTGAAGCACATACACACCCTCATCCATCAACTTATCCACACCCTCATCCATCTGCATCATATTCACACCCTCATCCATCTGCAGCATATCCACACCCTCATCCATCTACAGCATATCCACACCCTCATCCACCTACAGCACATCCACACCCTCATCCATCTGAAGCACATCCACACCTTCATCCACCTGCAGCACATCTACACCCTCATCCATCTGAAACACATCCACACCCTCATCCATCTGAAGCATATCCACATCGTCATCCATCTGCAGCATATTTACATCCTCATCCACCTGCAGCACATCCACACCCTCATCCACCTGTAGCACATCCACACCCTCATCCACCTGCAGCACATCCACACCCTCATCCACCTGTAGCACATCCACACCCTCATACACCTACAGCACATCCACACCCTCATCCACCTGCATCGCATCCACACCCTCATCAATCTGAAGCACATCCACACCCTCATCCATCTGCAGCATATCCACACCTTAATCCACCTGCAGCACATCCACACCCTCATCCATCTGAAACACATCCACACCCTCATCCACCTGCAGCACATCCACACCCTCATCCACCTGTAGCACATCCACACCCTCATCCACCTGTAACACATCTACACCCTCATCCACCTGCAGCACATCCACACCCCCATCCATCTGCAGCATATCCACACCCTCATCCACGTGCAGCACATCCACACCCTCATCCACCTGCAGCACATCCACACCCTCATCCATCTGCAGCATATCCACACCCTCATACACGTGCAGCACACCCTCATCCACGTGCAGCACACCCTCATCCACCTGCAGCACATCCACACCCTCATCCATCTGCAGCATATCCACACCCTCATCCACCTGTAGCACATCCACACCCTCATCCACCTGCAGCACATCCACACCCTCATCCATCTGCAGCATATCCACACCTTCATCCACGTGCAGCACACCCTCATCCACCGCCATCAGCCACACCCTCATCCACCGCCATCATAGCCACACCCTCATCCACCGCCATCAGCCACATCCTCACCCACCGCCATCATCCACACCCTCATCCACCGCCATCAGCCACATCCTCATCCACCGCCATCATCCACACCCTCATCCACCGCCATCATCCACACCCTCATCCACCGCCATCAGCCACATCCTCATCCACCGCCATCAGCCACATCTCATCCGCCATCACCCACACCTCATCCACCGCCATCATCCACACCCTCATCCACCGCCATCATCCACACCCTCATCCACCGCCATCATCCACACCCTCATCCACCGCCATCAGCCACATCCTCATCCACCGCCATCAGCCACATCCTCATCCACCGCCATCATCCACACCCTCATCCACCGCCATCATCCACACCCTCATCCACCGCCATCATCCACCCCCTCACCCACCGCCATCATCCATGTGTGTGGGTCTTGGGAAAAATATATGGGTAAAAGATACCCCTCGTTGGATGGACGGTATTTTACAGTAAGTGAAAGGGAGAGCCCACACCCCTTCTGTCCGCCTGTAGGTCTAACGTAGTGAGGCAGTTCCTATGATGGGCTGTGCCTGCGCTGAGCCTCTGACGCGCGGGTACCGTGACGTCACACGAAAAGGACCAGCTTTAAAAAGATATACTAAACAATTTATCTATGATACTGCCCGACAGCTCGCCATGTTATGTATGACGTCTCCATACTATCAACTCTATAGGCTGAACAGACAGGTGGTACTGGGTGAATCTATACAATACAAACACATTATAATTTTGAACTGATCAAGATTAATTTTACTCCCCACTTCTTGGAGTTAATGGTACATAAGAAAAGGGATCTGATATAATGGATTACATAAATTACAATTTGCAAATTTGATCGATCAATCGTTATTCATGTACTCTTCGGCTTCTGAGGAAGAATAAATATTTACGGGGAAGAAGAACAGGAAAGAAAAACTCGGCAAACACGGGTTATACTGTTAAAACTCAGAACTCAGAGAACTTGAACACACAAAAACCTAGATCAAATCTAATAACAAAACACACATTTAAAAATTCTGTTCTAAACTGGTTTTTCAAATTTTCTATCTTTAGCTCCAACTTATGATCACTTTCCTACTGGAGGAATAAACAGCTCGGGGGAGTGGATGGATCCCCCCGGTTAAAATAGTTAGCTCAATGACAAAAAGATGAGAAAAGGAGAACGGTTCTCACTATCTCTTACTGCAGGTAAGAATTTTCGACACACGACACTTTACTCTGCAAAGACTTACTGTCAAGGAAGGAAACACTTTTGGAACACAGGGGCAACAACTGGCACCTAGTGAGACACACCACTTGTCTGTGGGTCTTGGGAGAGATATGGAGGTCAAAGAACCTCGTTGGATGGTTACGGTATTTTACAGTAAGTGAAAGGAGATCCAGCACACCTTCTGTCTGCCTGTAGGTCAATAGTGAGGCAGTCTGCCCATGATAGGCTGTGCACATGCGCTGAGCCTCTGACGTCAGCGGGGCCGTGACGTACACGCAAAGGGGCCAGCTTTATAAAGATACTAAACAAGTGTATCTATGAATGCCCACATCCACACCCTATCCCCCCCATCAGCCACATCCTCATCCACCGCCATGCCACATCCTCATCCCGCCATCATCCCACCCTCATCCACCGCCATCATCCACACCCCCATCCACCGCCATCATGCCACACCCCCATCCCCCCCATCGCCACATCCTCATCCACCGCCATCAGCCACATCCTCATCCACCGCCATCATCCCACCCCCCATCCACCGCCATCAGCCCACCCTCATCCACCATCATAGCCCACCCTCATCCACCGCCATCAGCCACCTCCTATCCACCGCCTACCACATCCTCATCCACCGCCATCATCCACACCCTCATCCACCGCCATCATCCACACCCTCATCCACCGCCATCATCCCACCCCCCATCCACCGCCATCAGCCACACCCCCCATCCACCCCCTCATAGCCCATCATCATCCACCGCCATCATCCACACCCCATCCACCGCCATCATCCCACCCATCCCCGCCATCAGCCCACCCTCATCCACCGCCATCATCCCCACCCTCATCCCCCCCCCTCACCCATCCCCTTTCCCCCCCATCAGCCACATCCTCATCCACCGCCATCATCCCACCCTCATCCACCGCCATCATCCCACCCTCATCCACCCCATCTAGCCACACCTTTCCCCCGCCATCAGCCACATCCTCATCCACCGCCATCACCACATCCTATCCACCGCCATCATCCACACCCTCATCCACCGCCATCCCACCCTCATCCACCATCATAGCCACACCCCCTCCCCCGCCATCGCCACCTCCCCATCCCCGCCCTCAGCCAACCCCCATCCACCCCATCATCCACCCCATCCCCCCCATCTCCCCACCCTATCCACCGCCATCATCCACACCCATCCACCGCCATCAGCCACACCCTCATCCACCGCCATCGCCACATCATCCACCGCCATCATCCACACCCTCATCCACCGCCATCATCCACACCCTCATCCACCGCCATCAGCCACACTTTCATCCACCGCCATCATAGCCACATCCTCATCCACCGCCATCATCCACACCCTCATCCACCGCCATCATCCACCCTCATCCACCGCCATCATCCACCTCTCATCCACCGCCATCATCCCCACCCTCATCCACCGCCATCAGCCACACCCCCATCCCCGCCATCATAGCCACAACATCATCCACCGCCATCATCCACCCTCATCCACCGCCACTACATCTTCATCCCCGCCCATCCACACCCTCATCCCCCGCCATCAGCCACATCCTCATCCACCGCCATCATCCACCCTCATCCACCGCATCCCCCCCCTCTCCCCCGCCATCATCCACATCCTCATCCACCCCATCATCCACATCCTCACCACCGCCATCACCCCTCCTCATCCACCCATCCCCACCTCATCCCCCCCATATCCCCCTCTCCACCCCCAAGCCAAATTCCTATTTCCCCGCATAGAATTATCACCCCCATCATCCACCCCATCCCCGCCATCAAACCCCCCTCTCCCCCCGCCATCAGCCCTCCTCTCCCCCCCTCTCCCCAAATCCCCCGCCTCAGCCCTCCCCATGCCTCATCCCAAACCTCCCCGCCTTCCCCTCCCCCTCACCGCCTCAAAATTCATCCACCGCCATCATCCCATCCCCATCCACCCCCATCATCATTTCATCCACCGCCATCATCCCAAACCCCATCCACCGCCATCATCCCCATCCCCTCCCCCCGCCATCACCACATCCTCATCCACCGCCATCACATTCATCCCCCGCCATCCCCTCCCCATCCACCGCCATCATCCACCCTCATCCACCGCCATCATAGCCCACTCCCGGGCAAAAACTGGCGTCAACCCTTTATTTCACATTAATGTTTTCAATGGCTACTTTATTGGTATAACATAGTCATTTTCTTAGGATATCTATTACGTCAGTTAATTAGGGAAATTTCCTGTGCATGATAACGGGGGAGAGTAGACACTTGGACTGCTGGTGTTAAGGGTCAGTTGTCAATGTGTCATTATATGTGTGTGTGTGTACTACCTAGTTGTACTCACCTAGTTGTGGTTGCGGGGGTCGAGTCTAGCCCCGGGCCCCCCGCCTCTTCACTCCGCTACTGTGTGTGTGTGTGTTGTGTTGTGTGTTTTTACTTCCCGAGTTGTACTCACCTAGTTGTGGTTGCGGGGTCGATTCATATTTCCCTGGCGTGTGTTTTATCCCCTATTTGTGGAGTCATAGCTCCTGTATTTGTGTGTTTAGTTACCATTTTGCCCTAGGCACATGTCGATTAGACACTAGGCCTTTTTTGGGTATTGTGTGTAACAAAACACTTCAAATGTTTCGGCCCGCCAAATTAAACCCCGGGCCCCCCGTGCGTGAAGCAAGGCGCTAACCATGCCATCGGGGCGTTTTGTGTGTGTGTGTGTGCTGTGTTGGTTATGGTTCCCCTGCCAGTGGTCGATCACTGCATGAGGGGAGCACAAGTGTGTCAGGCAGGTAGAGACTGACTTAAAAGAAAACCTGCACTTATTTGATTGTTTTTAACCCCCTTTGGGGCCTTGTTCCTGGGTCTTTAGTGCATCCTTTTTACTCTTGCGCTTGTTTCTGGATGGATGGGGGGTAAAAACGCTAGTTTGGCCCCCCCGCATCCATCGTGCGCATATGTGGGTCAACGATGGGTAATCACTATTTTCCCACATGATAGATACGGGGGCACTGAAACCTAGCCGCTATCCTCCACATGATCGATATTGGGTGCACAAAATTAGTTTCTATCCCCCACAGATGCATTTGTGGTCACAGTGATGGCTCATGCAAACCCTTTCCCTAGTGTATGAAATATACCTAGATGGATGTATCTTATTAGGTGATCATGGTGCAGTGGTTACGCATTGGCTGACTATTTTTAGACTAGCTTTCCATGAGTATGAGTCTTGGCTCTTGAGAATCACATAACATTAGGGTAATAACAACTAAAAAACGTAATAACTTTTTCATAAACTTGAACGGGAAATAAGAAAGCTAATCGGTTTCAGTCTTCGAGTATGCGGCGCCATCATGTAGCCTACATTGAAGCGTAATAAGCCCAAAAAGGCTCGAGACTCGTTACGAGTCTAGTTATGGAACTAAGGGACATAAATTTGGGAAAAGGCCAAAAGGGAAATGAAACCCCATGTTGCTGCCAGGGAGTGAAGGTCAGGAAAGTCGCAGTAAAAATAATCGCATACTTATCTTTTCCTGTATCATGTGTAACACACACACACACACACACACACACACACACACACACACACACACACACACACACATATATATATATATATATATATATATATTAGATTACAGTTTTCTTTGTGGTACTGTGGGGGGTCACCTATGACTATTACCTGGGAGGGGTTTGGGATCCGCCCCCGCTGCTCGGTCTGAGACCAGGCCTCGTGGTGGATCAGGGTCTGACAACCAGACTGTTACTGTTACTGATGTAAACCCCGCCCCGGGTTTGGGCGGTACTGACTTTAGATGCCTGTCCAGTGCCTTCTTGAAGACAGCCAGGGGTCTATTGGAATCCCCTTTTTTGTGGGGGGGCAGTTGAAAAGTCTTGGGCCCCGGGCACTTTTTTGTTTTCTCTCAGTGTACTTGTGGCGCCCCCCTTTTATTGGGAAAATGTTTCATCTCCTGCCGAGTCTTTTGCTTTCATAGGGAGTGATTTTGTGTGCAATTTAATACTTATCCCTCTGGGTTTTCCAAGTGTATATTATCATGTATCTCTCTCGCCCGTTCCAAGGGAAAACAGATCAAGGGCCTTCAACCGTTCCCCGTAATTTAGGGGCCTTATCGTCTTATGTGTGCCTGACAGTTCTTTGCACTCTCCAGGTCACAATTTCGCCTACCTTGAAGGGGGAGTTAGTGTGCAGCGTATTCCCGCCTATCCTCTGGGACCAAAAATAAGTTCCCTCCTCATACATCTACTTTAGCTTTTTCAAGGCTAAGGGGACTACACTTTCTTCAAGGCTAAGGGGACTGAGCACTTTCTTTAGGCTAAGGACTGAGCACTTTTTTTCAAGGCTAAGGGGGCTGAGCACTTTCTATCAAGGCTGGGGGACTGTACACATCAAAATT
>WNWK01055346.1:0-11304 GCA_009830355.1 Cherax destructor
TTTATACTGTTCTTTTTTTTTCTTGGTAGGGAGGGTTTTGTTATATTATGTTATATGTTAATAAGCTATTATTATAACATGGAGATAAATGTCATACAATATTGACACGATGGAAAAGTAAACACACATACAATACAATGCATGTGTGGCTTTGTCAAGTCACACACAGATTTACCTGAACAGAGTACGTGAGTATATATATGGAGCATAGTGACGTGAAGGGTCAGGTGGAGAGTGGTGAAGATGATTGCTGAGAAGAGGTTGGATTTGAAGACCTGCCCGGAATGGGCCAGTAGTTTTGTTGCTGTATAGGACAAGGTTGAAGAGGTTTATCGGCAAAATGTTCAGCTATGTTGTAAAAGCTTCGTTTTAAAGTCTACCGAAAACCGACCAACCAGCAGGATCTTCTCCACTTCTACTCTCACCACAACACCAAAACTAAACGTGACGTAATCCCAAGCTTCTTCCTTCGTGTCCTCTGAATCTGTAGAAGTGAATTCCTTGAGGAAAAATGTTTCTTCATGGAACAAGTATTTTCTAAACTTCACTATTCTCATCACTACATTAGAGACTGTAGACGCCGGGCATATAACATCTTCAGCTCATACACAAACAACCCACAAATAGGAGAGAGAAAAAATTATGAACATAAGAACATAAGAAAGGAGGAACACTGCAGCAGGCCTGTTGGCCCATACTAGGCAGGTTCTTCACAATCCGTCCCACTAACAGAATATTTGCTCAACCCAATTTTCAATGCTACCCAAGAAATAAGCTTTGACAATGGAAATAAATGGTATAAAATACCGACACAATGGAAAAATAAACACATAAGCAGTATAATGTGATCCTTTATTGACAACGTTTCGCCCACGCAGTGGGCTTTATCGAGTCACAGACAGATCTACCTGGAAAATGAGCAACATGGAGATATATATAGGGTACAGTCAGGTGGAGAATGCTGGGTCAGGTGGAGAAAGCTGCATGTGAGTCTTAAAAAGTAGTGTGATAGTTAAAAACTGTCTGTGACTCGATAAAGCCCACTGCGTGGGCGAAACGTTGTCAATAAAGGATCACATTATACTGCTTATGTGTTTATTTTTCCAAGCTTTGACAATTCTACTCACTCATGAATTTATCCAACATAAGAACATAAGAAAGGAGGAACACTGCAGCAGGCCTGTTGGCCCATACTAGGCAGGTCCTTCACAATCCGTCCCACTAACAGAATATTTGCTCAACCCAATTTTCAATGCTACCCAAGAAATAAGCTTTGACAATTCTACCCACTCATCGCGAGTCCCACTCAAATCCAACCCTCTCACTCATGAATTTATCCAACCTAAATTTGAAACTACTCAAGGTCCTAGCTTCAATAACCCTACTAGGCAGACTGTTCCACTCATCAACTACCCTATTTCCAAACCAATACTTTCCTATATCCTTTCTAAATCTAAACTTATCTAACTTGAATCCATTATTGCGGGTTCTCTCTTGGAGAGATATCCTCAAGACCTTATTTATATCCCCTTTGTTAATACCCATTTTCCACTTGTATACCTCGATCATGTCTCCCTCATTCTACGTCTTACAAGTGAATGTAATTTTAGGGTCTTCAATCTTTCTTCGTAAGGAAGATTTCTAATGCTATGTATTAATTTAGTCATTCTACGCTGAATGTTTTCTAACGAATTTATGTCCATTCTGTAATATGGAGACCAGAACTGAGCTGCGTAATCTAGGTGAGGTCTTACTAATGATGTATAAAGCTGTAATATAACCTCTGGACTTCTGTTGCTAACACTTCTTGATATAAATCCCAGTAATCTATTTGCCTTATTACGTACGCTTAGGCATTGCTGTCTTGGTTTAAGGTTGCTGCTACCATCACCCCAAGTCCTTCTGCAATCTGTATGGCTAAGTTCTACGTTATTTAACTTATAAGTGCTTGGGTCATGGACACTCCCGAGCTTCAGAACCTTGCATTTATCTACATTGAACTGCATCTGCCACTTTTCTGACCACGAATTAAGTTTGTCTAAATCTTCCTGAAGTTCTATGACATCTATGTTTGAATCAATTATCCTACCTATCTTCGTGTCGTCGGCGAATTTGCTCATATCACTAGTAATTCCCTCATCAAGGTCATTGATATATATTATAAATAACAATGGGCCTAAGACTGATCCCTGTGGAACACCACTTGTTACAAGTCCCCATTCGGATTTAACCCCATTTATGCACACTCTCTGCTTCCTATTGGTGAGCCATGACTCGATCCATGACAGCACTTTTCCCCCAATGCCATGAGCTGCCACTTTCTTTAACAGTCTCTGGTGCGGTACTCTATCAAAAGCCTTACTAAAGTCTAAATAAACAATATCGAATTCTTTATCGTGATCAACAGCCTCAAAAGCTTTACTGAAGAAGGTTAATAAATTAGATAGGCAAGAACGGCCCCTCGTGAATCCATGCTGGGTATCATTAATCAAATTATGGTTATCTAGATGGCTTCTAATAATATCAGCTATAATTGACTCTAGTAATTTGCCTACAATTGAGGTCAGGCTTATTGGGCGGTAGTTTGACGGTAGTGACTTGTCCCCTGCTTTAAAAATAGGAATTACATTAGCCATCTTCCACATATCAGACACTACACCTGTTTGAAGAGATAAATTAAAAATGTTAGATATTGGTTCACAGAGTTCCATTTTGCATTCCTTTAGAACCCTTGCAAAAAGCTCATCAGGACCGGCGATTTATTTTGTTTCAGTCGGTCCAGCTGTTTCATAATCATTTCGCTAGTGACTGTGATATTACATAATTTATCTTCTTCTGGGCCTCTGTAAAAATTAATTACTGGGATATTATTAATGTCTTCCTGTGTGAAAACCGAGAGAAAATAATTATTAAAAATAGAGCACATATCATTCTCCTTGTCAGTAAGATGCCCAAAGTTATTTTTAAGGGGACCTATCTTATCCCAAACTTTTGTTCTATAAACCTGGAAAAACTTTTGGGTTAGTTTTTGAATCCCTAGCAACTTTAATTTCATAGTCCCTTTTAGCTTTTCTTATTCCCTTTTAACGTCCCTCTTAATGTCAGTATACTGATTTATAAGATGACCTCACCTCTTTTTATGCGCCTATAAATTCCTTTCCTCTGCCCTAAAAGATATTTGAGCCTATTATTCATCCATTTTGGGTCATTTCTACTTGATCTAATTTCTTTATACGGGATAAATGTTCTTTGGGCAGCCTGTATAGTGATAAGAAAACTGTCATATTGATACCTCTCTTCTTCACCCCAGTCCACAGTTGATAAGTGTTCTCTAAGTCCATTATAATCTGCTAAGCGAAAATCTGGGACCATTACTGAATTATCCCTACTATCATACATCCATTCAATGCTAAAGGTAATTGACTTGTGGTCGCTTGAGCCGAGTTCCTCTGTAATTTCTAAATTATTAACAAGGGTTTCCTTGCTTGCCAGAACCAAGTCAAGTAGGTTATTTCCCTTGTAGGTTCTGTTACAAACTGCTTCAAAAAGCAATCCTGAACTACTTCTAAAAAGTCGTTAGATTTTAAATTCCCTGTCATGAAATTCCAATCAATCTGACTAAAGTTAAAGTCCCCTAGAATTACTACGTTATCGTGACTTGTGGCCTTAACAATTTCCTCCCAAAGTAGTCTCCCTTGTTCCCTATCTAAGTTTGGAGGACGGTAAATCACGCCTAAAATCAATTTTTCACACCCCTCTGAAAATTCTATCCAGACAGACTCTGTATGTGTTAATTCAGACTTTATACCCGTTTGTATGCAACAATTTAAATGATCACGGACATAGAGTGCCACCCCACCCCCTTTCCCGATACTTCTGTCTACTTGGAACAATTTAAAACTCTGAATGTGACATTCGGCAGGCAAGTCCCGATTTTTCATATTAAACCATGTCTCAGTTATTGCAAAAACATCAATATTACCCGTACTTGCAACTAATCTCAACTCGTCCATCTTATTCCTAGCACTACGACTATTGGTGTAATATATATTTAGAGACCCTCCTTTCTCTTTACCCTTCCTACTCATCTCTGTTTTTCCACTATACCTATTACTGTCCTTGTCATCTAGTGTCACTAGTTTTCCACTATCCACCTTATTCTGCCTATTACTAGTTCCCCTAGAATTTATAACATTACTACACTGGGACTTCACTGTTTTCCCCCCAAAACCCATACCACTAACTTTTTCTAGTTTAAAGCCCTAACAGCTCCCTCCACTGCAGTTGCCAGTGCCCCCACCCCAGACCTAAATTTGAAACTAACCAAGGTCCTAGCTTCAATAACCCTACTAGGCAGACTGTTCCACTCATCAACTACCCTATTTCCAAACCAATACTTTCCTATATCCTTTCTAAATCTAAACTTATCTAACTTGAATCCATTATTGCGGGTTCTCTCTTGGAGAGATATCCTCAAGACCTTATTTATATCCCCTTTGTTAATACCCATTTTCCACTTGTATACCTCGATCATGTCTCCCCTCATTCTACGTCTTACAAGTGAATGTAATTTTAGGGTCTTCAATCTTTCTTCGTAAGGAAGATTTCTAATGCTATGTATTAATTTAGTCATTCTACGCTGAATGTTTTCTAACGAATTTATGTTCATTCTGTAATATGGAGACCATAACTGAGCTGCGTAATCTAGGTGAGGCCTTACTAATGATGTATAAAGCTGTAATATAACCTCTGGACTTCTGTTGCTAACACTTCTTGATATAAATCCCAGTAATCTATTTGCCTTATTACGTACGCTTAGGCATTGCTGTCTTGGTTTAAGGTTGCTGCTTACCATCACCCCCAAGTCCTTCTCGCAATCTGTATGGCTAAGTTCTACGTTATTTAACTTATAAGTGCTTGGGTTATGGACACTCCCGAGCTTCAGAACCTTGCATTTATCTACATTGAACTGCATCTGCCACTTTTCTGACCACGAATTAAGTTTGTCTAAATCTTCCTGAAGTTCTATGACATCTATGTTTGAATCAATTATCCTACCTATCTTCGTGTCGTCGGCGAATTTGCTCATATCACTAGTAATTCCCTCATCAAGGTCATTGATATATATTATAAATAACAATGGGCCTAAGACTGATCCCTGTGGAACACCACTTGTTACAAGTCCCCATTCGGATTTAACCCCATTTATGCACACTCTCTGCTTCCTATTGGTGAGCCATGACTCGATCCATGACAGCACTTTTCCCCCAATGCCATGAGCTGCCACTTTCTTTAACAGTCTCTGGTGCGGTACTCTATCAAAAGCCTTACTAAAGTCTAAATAAACAATATCGAATTCTTTATCGTGATCAACAGCCTCAAAAGCTTTACTGAAGAAGGTTAATAAATTAGATAGGCAGGAACGGCCCCTCGTGAATCCATGCTGGGTATCATTAATCAAATTATGGTTATCTAGATGGCTTCTAATAATATCAGCTATAATTGACTCTAGTAATTTGCCTACAATTGAGGTCAGGCTTATTGGGCGGTAGTTTGACGGTAGTGACTTGTCCCTGCTTTAAAAATAGGAATTACATTAGCCATCTTCCACATATCAGACACTACACCTGTTTGAAGAGATAAATTAAAAATGTTAGATATTGGTTCACAGAGTTCCATTTTGCATTCCTTAAGAACCCTTGCAAAAAGCTCATCAGGACCCGGCGATTTATTTTGTTTCAGTCGGTCCAGCTGTTTCATAATCATTTCGCTAGTGACTGTGATATTACATAATTTATCTTCTTCTGGGCCTCTGTAAAAATTAATTACTGGGATATTATTAATGTCTTCCTGTGTGAAAACCGAGAGAAAATAATTATTAAAAATAGAGCACATATCATTCTCCTTGTCAGTAAGATGCCCAAAGTTATTTTTAAGGGGACCTATCTTATCCCTAACTTTTGTTCTATAATCCTGGAATAGGCCAGTATATATAGACGAGGAGGACAGTGACGGCAGAAAGAGAGGAGGAAAGAGAAGTAGTGGAAGTAGTAATGATGGTAGTAGAAGTAGAAGTGGGAGTAGTTTGTGCCACAAGAGATAGAAATGGGAGTGAAGAGAAGCAACACTAATAGTAGTAATAGTAGCAGAAATAGTAGAAGTAGAAATAATAGTAAAGAAGTGGTAGTCGTAGTAAAAGTGGGTCGGTCTAAAGGCAAGAAAAAGGAGCACTGCAGGAGAGGTAAAGACACACAAAGGGTAGGACCAATAACACAGGGGAGGGGGGAACTGAAGGACAGAACACACTAGGCAGAAAAATGAAAATAAAAGAAAGAACTATGGAAAAGATGAAAGAAGAAGAGGTGGGAGAGAAGAAAGGATCATGTCAAATCACGAGTGTTCTGAAATTTGGAGCATTTGACAATGTAAGGAGAAATGAAGGCATATACAGAGACAAAGTCAGGATTGAGATTCACACAAGGAAAGCTGTGTATGGAAATAAATGGTATAAAATACCGACACAATGGAAAAATAAACACATAAGCAGTATAATGTCACGAGGGACATGGTTATCAAACAGATAGATAAACTGAAGCAAAATAAGTCCCCGGGACCCGACGAGTTGTTTTCCAGGGTACTTAAAGAATGCAAGATGGAACTTAGTCAGCCATTAACGAATGTGTTTAATATGTCCATCCTAACTGGTATTGTGCCAGAGATGTGGAAGATAGCTAATGTAGTTCCTATATTCAAATCAGGGGATAAGTCAATTCCATCAAATTACCGTCCAATAAGCCTCACATCTATAGTAGGCAAATTATTAGAATCAATTATAGCTGATATTATTAGAAGTCACCTTGAAGAACATAATTTGATTAATGAATCTCAGCATGGGTTCACGAGAGTCGTTCCTGCCTAACAAATTTACTGACGTTTTTCAATAAAACATTTGAGGCAGTAGACAGTGATAAAGAATATGATATAGTTTACTTGGATTTCAGTAAGGCCTTCGATAGAGTACCTCACAAGAGACTCTTAAGAAAGGTGGCAGCTCATGGTATAGGAGGTAAAGTTCTAGCATGGATAGAGGCATGGCTTACCAATAGAAAGCAGAGAGTTTCCATTAATGGGGTCAAATCTGAATGGGGATTAGTCACTAGTGGCGTTCCACAAGGATCGGTTTTAGGCCCATTGTTGTTCATAATTTACATAAATGACCTTGATGAAGGAATTGCAAGTGACATGAGTAAATTTGCTGATGATACAAAAATAGGCCGTATGATTCATTCTGAGGAGGACACCAGTGAACTCCAGGAGGATTTGGACAAATTAATGTCTTGGTCTGAAAAGTGGCAGATGAAGTTCAATGTGGACAAGTGTAAGGTACTAGTCCTTGGTAATGAAAATATCCCTCGAATTTATAAACTAGGTGAAGTAGAGCTTGATCATACAGAATGTGAAAAAGACTTGGGAGTCATGGTAAGCAGGAATCTAAAGCCAAGACAACAGTGCCTAAGTGTGCGCAATAAGGCTAACAGATTACTAGGATTTATTTCAAGAAGTATAAGCAACAGAAGTCCAAAAGTTATTTTACAGCTCTATACATCACTAGTGAGACCTCATTTGGATTATGCAGCTCAGTTTTGGTCTCCTTACTACAGGATGGATATAGATTCATTGGAGAACATACAAAGAAGAATGACTAAAATGATTTACAGTATAAGAAATCTCCCGTATGAAGATAGACTTAGAGCGTTGAATCTCCACTCTCTGGAGAGACGTAGAATGAGGGGAGATATCATCGAGGTGTACAAGTGGATGATGGGCATAAACAAGGGAGATATTAGTAAAATACTGAGGATATCGAACCAAGTAAGAACCAGAAATAACGGATTTAAATTGGATAAATTTAGATTTAGAAAGGACATAGGCAAGTACTGGTTTTCGAACAGAGTTGTAGATGCGTGGAACAATCTTCCGAGTACCGTGATAGAGGCTAGGACCTTGGGTGGCTTTAAAAAGAGATTGGACAAATATATGAGTGGGAGGGGCTGGGTTTGATTGGTGTCGTGAGTACGGGAATAAATTCTTAGGTAGTGGTGGTTTTGATATGGAACTGCCTTGTATGGGCCAGTAGGCCTTCTGCAGTGTTCCTCCATTCTTATGTTCTTATGTTCTTATCCTTTATTGACAACGTTTCGCCCACGCAGTGGGCTTTATCGAGTCACATACAGATCTACCTGGAAAATGAGAAACATGGAGATATATATAGGGTACAGTCAGGTGGAGAATGCTGGGTCAGGTGGAGAAAGCTGCATGTGACAGTCTTAAAAGTAGTGTGATAGTTAAAAACATAGTGTGACTTAAAGGACCTGCAGTGTACCATTCTTGAGTTCTAGGTGGGATAGCGTTGAAGAAGTTTCTTGGCAATAGGTTCAGCTATGTTGTAGAAGCCGTTGTTCTGGTTGAAGTTGTTGGATATACAGATGAGTGATGATTCTAGGATTCTTCGGTATTGCGTGTTGTCTTCTCTGGCGATGAGTCTTGCGTTTCTGTAGTTGATTAAATGGTTGTGTAAATTTCGGTGTTGAACACAGGCATTTCTTGAGTCGTCAGATCTGCCTGCCAGGTATCCCATTGAGGCCCATATCCTCGGGAATAGGCAGTGCTCCCCACCAAATCTCAGGAATTCTCGCTAAACACCTCTCCAAACTTTTGGGCACCATCAGTCCAGCACATCTCAAACACTCTGGTGACCTTCTCAATCGCATTCGCAACATCAACATCAGAAACAAGAAACTCTCCAGCCTTGATGTAACATCCCTATTCACCAAAGTACCTACTACACAAGCTATCGATCTCTTGCGCAGGAAAATTGACGACTCGCTTGATCTTCCTCTTCCAGCCAGCGATTTCATCGACCTTGTTGAACTATGTGTGGGCTTTACATGTTTCTCTTTCGAAAACCAACTCTTTCAGCAAACTTTTGGACTACCCATGGGATCGCCACTTAGTGCCGTCCTTGCGAACCTATATATGGAACATTTGGAAGCCGAGCGATTTTCCACTATTATTCCCTCTTCTGTCACCTGGCTTCGTTATGTTGACGACATTCTCATCATAACTCCCAGACGCTTCAACGTTCAAGCTCTCCAACACGAACTCAACCAGGTTGAGCCATCAATCCAGTTTACACTAGAAGAAGAAGTCGACAACACTCTTCCTTTCCTTGATGTTCTTCTCTGCAAAGCTGACCATGAACTTCGTTTTAAAGTATATCGAAAACCTACCAATCAACACAATCTTCTCCACTTCTACTCTCACCACGACACCAAAACTAAACGTGGTGTAATTATAGGCTTTTTCCTGCGCGCACTCAGAATCTGCAGCAGTGAGTTCCTTGAAGAAGAATGCTCCCTCATTGAACAAGTTTTTTCCAAACTTCAATATCCTCGTCACTTCATTAGAGACTGCAGACGACGGGCATTAAACATCTTCAACACACCCAGAGAAGACACTGCTGAGAAGAGATACATAGTCCTTCCCACCAACTCCATTTCCAAACAAGTTTCCAACATTTTTTCTAAGACCTCATTCCGAGTATCCACCTCTACATCCACCACCATCAAGGACATTACCAGTAACAGACAGGAAAAGCTTCAATCCACGGCAGGGGTATACACAATCCCTTGTAATGGCTGCAGCAAATTATACGTTGGCGAAACATCCAGAGACCTACAAACACGCATTTCAGAACACCAGTACGCAGGCAGATCTGACGACTCAAGAAATGCCTGTGTTCAACACCGAAATTTACACAACCATTTAATCAACTACAGAAACGCAAGACTCATCGCCAGAGAAGACAACACGCAATACCGAAGAATCCTAGAATCATCACTCATCTGTATATCCAACAACTTCAACCAGAACAACGGCTTCTACAACATAGCTGAACCTATTGCCAAGAAACTTCTTCAACGCTATCCCACCTAGAACTCAAGAATGGTACACTGCAGGTCCTTTAAGTCACACTATGTTTTTAACTATCACACTACTTTTAAGACTGTCACATGCAGCTTTCTCCACCTGACCCAGCATTCTCCACCTGACTGTACCCTATATATATCTCCATGTTTCTCATTTTCCAGGTAGATCTGTCTGTGACTCGATAAAGCCCACTGCGTGGGCGAAACGTTGTCAATAAAGGATCACATTATACTGCTTATGTGTTTATTTTTCCAAAGCTGTGTATAAGGGAAGCTTCAACAAGACGACGGTTGTGAAGGATAGAAGTAGGACAGACACTTTTGGCAGAAGACCAGTTATTGGAACGACCAGTGAAGAGGCGGGGCCAGGAGCTGTGACTCGACCCCTGCAACCACAACTAGGTGAATACATACATACACATACACACACACACACACATAAACACAGACTAACGGAAATACATGAACAATAATACATATGGAAGGAAATGCATACATGAAAAGAGTACAAGTGAATTAGAACATATATGAATTAAAAATGTGCATGAACATAATGCACACATGAACAGATAATACACACATGATTTGAGACAAGCACATAAACTGATAACACACACACTCATAAACACATACACAGGACAACACACACACACACACATACACATGGACAGATAACACTCGCAAAAAACAATAACATACACAATTTTGAGCTGGTAACACACACATTAACTAGCAACACACACATGGACAGGTAACACACACATTAACTAGCAACACACACATGGACAGGTAAACACACATAAGCAGATAACACACGCACAAAGACAAGCACACGTACATGTAACACACTCATGAACAGATACATATGAACGGATGCATACATGAGAACAGATACATACAAATGAACAGAAAATACATACACATAAAATATGAAATATAAAGTAGTCTTGTTTATCCCGTGAAAATTGTTCAACTCTGGTAAATATGATATTGGTAACAAATGAACTTGTTATGTTCATCATACAAACTGTTCACTCTTATGTAGTAAATTAAGTCATGATCTTTCTCCAGAATTTGTATACAATATTTGTGTTGCTGCATAAATGTTTTGTAGAAAACTAAAGCACCTAGAAGTAAATAATCATGACCCAACTGTCTGTGGTGATCCAAACCCCACTGTCTGTGGTAATCCATGACCCAGATGTCTGTGGTGATCCATGACCCAACTGTCTGTGGTAATCCATGACCCAGATGTCTGTGGTGATCCATGACCCAACTGTCTGTGGTAATCAATGACCCAGATGTCTGTGGTGAT
>WNWK01055347.1:0-11304 GCA_009830355.1 Cherax destructor
TCACCAGTGACACGAAGTCTGACTCTTATATTAGGCATGTTGCCTTGGTAATTTACAGCTGACACAGATAATATGCTGGAAGAAATTAATTACCTGTGAAAGTGTCATCCTACTTCAGCTGACTCATGAAGGTCAGCCCCTAAGATAGCCTACCCTCGAGGAGGTGAGGGGATGGGGCCCAAGGCAAAGATCGACCGGATTTTAAAAACACACAGGCCACCGGATGGTCAAAATGCCTTGTTTTAAATCGCCAAAAGGCGAAGTTGCCGAAAAATAAGAAGACAGGAAAGGCAGAAGGACAGCAGTGTGTAGAGAGTGTTCTGTGGATAGGCCAGTGTAGTGGTTTGGGTGATGGGGGGGTAGGATGGGGCAGGATAAGGTGGGGGGGATGGGGGGGGTAGAGAGGAGGAACAAGCAGGCTAGTCACCGCCTTACCCTCTTGAAGGGATGGGGCTCGAAGTGACAGCAAGCAAGTTTTCCTCTCCGCTCTGGTCAGCAGGAGGATCAGTGGTAGCTGGAGGATCAGTGTTCAGAGCAGCTGGGAGCGTCCTCTCTCGACTGCAGCAGGGCAGCTGGAGGATCGGTGTACAGAGCAGCTAAGACGACGTACTCTCTCGACGGCAGCAGGGCGAAGACTCTCGTGTGATCTGTGTGTCTGTGTCGTATCATCTACTAAGACCAGCGTAAGGAAACACTTTTCCTATCTCCTGACGAACCTTACCTAACCTAATCTCTCCTTTAGTGTGACTTTGTAAATGGTCAAAGTCAGACCGAAACGTCGTCTAAGCTCCTTTCTCGTATGTACACCCTGAGCTTTTAGCTCAGTGAGGCTATAAGATTTAAATGAAAAACTGATTAGTTACACTAGGCTCTGAGCAACTGCCTTAGCTCCCTCTTCTTTGGTGTCAGTTTCTACAGACATCTTGTAGAGTTGAACTGTGATGTTTCTACAGACATCTTGTAGAGTTGAATTGTGATGTTTCTACAGACATCTTGTAGAGTTGAACTGTGATGTTTCTACAGACATCTTGTAGAGTTGAACTGTGATGCTTCTACAGACATCTTGTAGAGTTGAACTGTGATGTTTCTACAGACATCTTGTAGAGTTGAACTGTGATGTTTCTACAGACATCTTGTAGAGTTGAACGGTGATGTTCTCAGAATCTGCAACAGATTCAGAAAGATCTGAATGTGCAGGAAATAGAATGTCAGGAATTAATGTTCCGACTGTCTCCGTTGTGCATCGATTATTATTATATGTTTTAGGCAGCGCTGTATAACCCTTGTGGATTTAGCGCTTGGTTTTGATTACAATAAAAATCCCCTTCTTCTGAGTCTTCGCATCATTTACGTGTGTAGCTTGTATAGACATAAGAATAAATGAGAATGCACTGTTATCATTGGATGGTACTATATATTATTCCGTTAATGTTGGTAGAATGACCGACAATATGTGAGGTAAGAGAACACAAGTGCAACTAATGCGACATTTTATTGTGGTATTAGTTGCACTTGTGTCCTTTAACTTAATATATTATTCCACTAGACTGTAATAGAACCTTAGCTAATTAACAATATCTTCATTTCTTTGGATTAAGACCATGGGACAGGTACACACATATGACATGTGTAGTGTACAGGACCATGGGACAGGTACACACATACACCATGTGTGTACAGGATCATAGGACAGGTACACACATACACCAGGTGTGTACAGGATCATGGGACAGGTACACACATACACCATGTGTAGTGTACAGGACCATGGGACAGGTACACACATACACCATGTGTTGTGTACAAGACCTTGGGACAGGTACGCACATACATCATGTGTAGTGTACAGGACCATGGGACAGGTACACACATACACCATGTGTAGTGTACAGGACCATGGGACAGGTACGCACATACATCATGTATAGTGTACAAGACTATGGGACAGGTACACACATATACTATGTGTAGTGTAATTTTGTATCGTGTTTTGTATTTGTGTTTTTGTATCGTGTTTTAAATGTTAACGTCTAGTTTGTAAAACCCGGTTTAACCATGTTCGTTAAACCGTAAATTTATTAAAAGTTCTAAAATAACTGAGACATTAAAATAGTCATCATTGCAAAATTTGTTTCAGTCTAGGTACCCAGGCTTTATATTTTCTTTAAAAAATTTAAGTTCAGAAACTGAAATATTCAATCCATCCCATCCACAAATACTGCTTCACTTTTTATTTTTCATGGAGGAGATATCCGCTCTTTGACACGTCCAGGTTCTGTCAGCTTCAGTAAGTCCAGTCTTCAATGCTATCATGACTTCCTCCAGTTATAACTACGTTAAGGTGATCTGATTTCTTGACAAAACCTTCCCTAAAATATTGACACTCTACAATACATTGCACTCATCACCTTATATTAGTCCAGCAGACACTGTATCAGTTAATTTGTGAACCTAAAATTGTTGGTAGTATATTTGCCTTTGAGAATTTATTATCCTCAGAAGTCCCTGATACAGGATCCGATGAATACCACCAACGAAGCATTGAATGTTTGCAGAATTTACAAAAATCCAAGATGACAACTTGCAAAATAAGTTTATACTCTTTATGGCCATGATTTTCATTGCAATATGAAATTTTAGATGATACCAACACTTAAACCAATGTTTTCCCATCCATGGAACTAATTCTCCTTAACATTGTGTATACGAGCAGTATTTAACATGTAAGGAAACGTTGCAACACAGACCAGAAAACTGGTATAGAACTGTGATTGTCTTTTTTTTATGTATCTATCCGGCCGTGACGTGTGTGGTACCCCACCCTCCACACTCAGCACCTGACCACATCCTCTGGTTCCACGGATCAGCCAATATCGACTATGATTCCTCTAGGGGCGGCGTCTTCATTCAGGTAGGTACCTGGCAGGAATCTCTCTTAAATTATACATTAAACATGAAATAGTTAGAAAACTTGTCTAAATATAAGCGGAAATATACACGACACACAAACACCTCTGGAATATACTTCACTTAAGATTATTTCATTAGTGATTGCCAAGATGGTTATCGAGTAAATAAAAACAAAGGAAATGTGGATAATGTGCCACAAATAATGGGTCACTGATGGTAATGAGGATAGCAAACCAAACAAAGCATAAATGTATGGGTAATAAAACGTGTCTAGTCTAAAGCAGTGTTTCTGGAAGTGGTGGTCCGCAGACCACTAACGGTCTGCAGACCGGCGATTAAGTCATGGTGGTCTGCAGGCCGGTGATTAAATCATGAACCACAATCTGTCCATGATATAATAACCGGCCCCCAGCGTCACCAGTCTGACCAATCATCGGCCATGGCTGTGTTTCTCTCTTCTCACCCACTATTTTTGATGTAGATACATTGGTGGTAAAGTATATTTTCGCTGGTGTTCAGATACATGCATTGTGTTCTGTGTGGAACTGTGTTCCCACAAATTTATTTTATAAAAAGTTATTTTTTTGGGACATAATGTGGCAGCGTATCATATAAAACTCACTATGATTCAGTTGTGGTCTAACTCGACCCAAGTATCTCAAACTTATGTGTGTGCACTGTTGTGGTCGGGATGTGGAAGTTGATGAACTCACATTCAGTAATTTGCGACTTTTGTGACTATTGGAGGACAATCTATTGTTCCCAGAGTTTGGTAACTTTTTGTGTCCCTCTTGCTCGCCTACTGCCACCGAGTTGATAATGAGCAGTTTATTCTGCGTATTGGTGTTCGGTGATCTGGTCACTTCACTGTGCTAGGAACCTGTGCTTGAAGCCACTCTGATGATCAATGTTAGTTTATTTCGGGACTTGTTTGGTTTATCAGTCACATTCTTGTCTTGCGTCTGGCACTCACTCATATTACTTACATATAAACTATATTTGTTATAGTAATTTTAAGTGCACTGTTGCAGAGTAACGTAACTAAGATATACACTCAACTGGTATAAGAAAAAGGCTAATATTATTTATTTTAAACACTGAGATAAGCTGAAGAAGCTATCATTCCAGCAATTATATTAATTTATTGTAAAATAATCAAACTTTGACATTTGTGATTATTAACGTTCTCAAACTTTTTGTAGCAAATTTATATTTTAACAACTGTAACCATAATATAAATCCCAGCATAACAGCGCTTTCAAAAGGCAGCTTGTCCTGCACTCACCACTTGAAGGATATTAACTTGCAAGACTGTTGCAAGCCAGACACAGGCTAGATGCTAGGGGATAACAATGTTTTGTCCTAGTATTTTCTAGTAGATAATTTTGTTAAATGTTATCGCTCTTGAAGACGTCTGTAATCAACTAAAGTATGAAAGAGCTATAATGACTCTTGAAATTCACAACCATAGCTCACCAGTTTGTGTGTAGGAAGGAGAATGAGTATTAGATGAGCACTGCTTGAAACAGTTTCCTTGCAGTAGGCCACTGGCACTGGCACTGTGCACTGGCTTGTGAGTTTTAGGACTCACTTGCTATGGGGTCAAGCCCCATCCGTTCCGTGATTTATTTACTATGCAAGGTATTTTGTATGTCACCTTACTGGGATGCAGATAATGGTACGTCAAGTTGCCAAAGTTCACATGTTTTCAGGCACAAAAAAAGGTTTTTGTAAAAAGGTTTCTGGAGATTAGTCTGGTAAATAAACTTAATATTGTATGTCAAGTTATAAGGTTGTCTTGTTTACATTACGTTCTCTCGTCAGCAGGTGACTAGTTGGATTCTTTCGAATTATCTGTGCCAGAATGTTTTCCCTCGCCATTAACAATGAACTGATTACCTTATTGAAGAAGGAAGTAAAAAGAGAAAGCTGATCCTGAAGTCGCAAGTTACAGTAGTGTGCATATTAATTGGGACAGTGATGAAATAAGATTTTAATTTGGAAAATAAATGTTTATTTGAAAAATACACGGCAATGATATGACACATAATTGACTACCCTTTGCTTTTATAAGCATTGCTACACACTTTGGCATAGAATCGACCAATGCTGAACACATTTTGGCAAGATCTTCGTCGTGGTAGCAGGTCCTCATAACAGCAACACTTAGCTTCTCCACAGTTGAACAACCCTGTTTCACGATCCTGTGTTTCGTTATTGCCCAAAGATTTTCAGTTGGGTTGAAGTCAGGAGAATTTCCAGGCTAATTTAGAATGCTTAGTCCACTCTCTTCGAAGAATGTCAACATTTTTCTGGAAGTGTGGCAGGGAGGAAGATCCTGCTGGAGAATGCCGTCTCCGTCAGGAGAGTATTCACAATGAGCAGCAAATGAGTTAACAAGATTATCTTTTATTTGTCACTGTTCATCGTTCCCTAAACAATAAGCCGTCCAGGGCCTTTAGCAGCAAAAGTATCCCAAAACATCATCTTAGGTGGGTGTTTTGTTGCTTCTTGAATGTGTCCATTCCGAACAGGTTTGCCTTAGCTCCGTCTCACTACCACTGATCTGTACCCATGTACTTCAAAATGCGCCACATCTAAAAATATAATTTATCTCCATTCATCTGTCGTCCATCCCTTATGATCGAGTGCTCACCACAGCCGTTTTTTCTTCATAGCAGCAGTCAATAATTGTTTCTTTACTGTTTTTCTGGCAGCTCTGCCAACTTCAAAGGACCCCAATTTAAATAAGTCACTTTGTCTGACTTTTTTTTGGTTATCCTGGGTTCTCTACACATATGCTGCTATGTATGATAATCTGTGTAACTGTATTTGTGTATACCTGAATAAACTTACTTATTCAAGGAGCCTTCGTCGAACAACTGAAGAATCAACATTTACCCCAGATGAAGCCAAATCTCTGTAGATCTCTGCTGGTTTTCTTGGGATCCTTCTCACTATTTATGATAACCTTGTCATCGTGAGGTGTTGTGTTTTCTTTAACATCTTCCTCGACACAGCGCTCCACAATCACCAGTGTCGTCAGCTCTCTTCAGAATCAGACAAACAGTTGACTTAGCTAGGCTCATATTTTCTGCGATCTGATACTCAAAGCAGCATGTTTTCTAAGAGCTACAATACTTGCACATTTCCTAGGTGTAGCATCCATCATGAATTGAAGGGGAGAATTTGGTGAAACCACATTCACTTATGGAGCACGCTTGTAAGAATAGCCTTACAGAACAACAGCTGTTGTAGCACTGACGAGAGTCGCAGGGTAACACCACAGCTGGATGCTTGCCTGAAGCTGGTAGCAAATTCTTTTGAAAAGAAAAGAACCCAGACTACATTAATTAAGCCGGAAACTAAAACATATAATGAGATAATCACAAAATTTACTCCTGTCCCAATTAATTTGCACACTACTCTAATTAAAACCACCTCAATCAAGACTTTATTTAATAGTCATACTTCTGGCCATTCGTACAGCATTGACAACGGCATAGCTGCTTATGCAAATGTAAATATGGCTAATACACTGACAATTGTAGATAATATGTCACTACGGTTTAGCACTTATGTTTAAAGTAATATGTCTCTACTCTTTAAGAAAAAAAGATTGCCTCGTGGCTTTCATAACAAAATATCTGGAAATGGGAAAATTTGGAAACTCTTATAAAAGATGGAAACGTTTGCGAGTGAGAAGGGCATGACGTGGAATTGATTTATATCCGACTTCTTGTCATTGGACGGTAGATAGGTATCAACCTTTTGCAAGTACTCCGGTATGAAGCACGTGCAGTGCCAGCATCATTACTGGAGGAATATATCAACCTAAGTAAGAGAAACAAAGCCTCATGAGAGCAAAACTTCTGCTTCCAGGTATTAAACTCAGTAACACCAGCTATTGTGATACTGGTTTGGTCTCAGCTGATCCTCCATTAATCTTACCCCATGCAGGAACTCTTCAAATGAATGAGATATTGCAAACAATCTGAGACTTCTTGATGTCTGTGATGTGCTCCACATAATACACGACAAATATAATAGGTCAACCCAAAAAAAAAAAATCCTCTTATCAACAAGTAGGCCACTAAGAAATACAAGAAATCATTAACAGGGTTTATTTGTATTTGTACCGTTAATATTAATACAAAAATGAAAATGATCGGAAGCCATAGATGATGGGGAAATAATTATCACCGACCTTGGTGATGATACTTGTCTTAAAATAATCGACGTAATGGAACTGGAAAACACCCCAATGGAGCGCTGTAGTGCCACAATGGAGCGCTGTAGTGCCACAATGGAGCGCTGTAGTGCCACAGTGAAGCTCTAAAAGACACAATACCGTGACTGGAACAATACACAAATAACCTGCACATAGGAGAGAGAAACTCATGACCATTTACAAGTCACACTGACACTCAGAGGTGAGGGAGCCAGTATATTTATATAGGAGAGGGAAACAGGGACGGGGATAAGAGAGGAAGAAGGAAGTGGAGAGGTAGTGGTAGAGGTAATGCTGGTAGTGGTGGTAGTAGTAAGTAGGGGGAGTAGTGGTAGACAGAAAGGGGAGTGAAGCGAGGCAATAGCAGTAGAAGTAATAGTAGTGGTGGTGGTGGTGGTAGTAGTAGTAGTAACGAAGCAGTAGTAATTATTGAGTGCCATTAGCAGGAGAGCTAGTGGCACACAAGGGTTGGACCAAAAACATAGGGAGGGGGGGGGGAGGGAACAACTGAAGGACGGAACATACCTAGGCAGAAGAAAGGAAGACAAAGAAAAAAATACGAAGTATTTGACAATGTAATGAGAAAGGTTGGCATCTACAGAGACAAAGCTCTTTAAGTCTGTTAGAAAGAACTGCCAGTTTCTCCAAAGTATTGAAGAGGACAAGAGGAGCAGGAAATAGAGTTGACTCCGGAGGCATCAGTAGCATGAGGAGAATGACGAACTAGATTACTGCGAAGGATTTTAGTGTGGCAAGAAGTAAGTTTGATGTCTAAGGGACGGAGAGAGTTGCTGAGATTAGACAGACTGGAAATACAGGGAAAGCAGAGAACAAGGGATTTCACAGGAGTAGAGAGTTTGGGAGAGAATAAAGTCCGTTTAGCACGTGATAAGACAGACTTTATGAAATCGGAAGGATAGCCCAGACGAGAGAACGAAATGCAAAGAGTGGAAAGTTGTGAGTCAAGGAACTGAGTCACTAATGGGGAGAAACGGAGCAAGAGAGAAATAAGAACAATTTTCTTGACAGAGGGAGCATGATAGAAGAAGTAGTGAAGGGACATGCCACTGTGCATAGGCTTGCAATAAACAGAAAAAGAAAAGTGTAGCCGAACGATGGGCATATAGATTAATGTTACTCCATCCATCAAGGTTAAAGCTTAATGGGAGTCTAACTCTTTGCTTCCTTTCTTCGATGTACATGTTGTTCGCGCGGCTACAGCCTTTCACTTATCCAATTATCGCAAGTCTATGCACAGTGGCATGCACAGTGGCATGCAAGAGAATGTCAAAAACAAAAGCATTGCTCCATTGGATGCCACAACCCTCTTTAACAACGTTCCTACTGATGCTGCAATAAATATTCTGAGACAGAGACTCGCCGATAACCACGACCTCCCATTACCTCTTCTGGATTTCATCAGTCTAGTGGATCTCTCTTTTAATTTTAACTTCTCCAAGAATCAGGTAAACTGCTACAGCCCCGAGCAGCTCGCTCCACCAACCTCTTCAAGGAGAACTTAGTGACCAAGACATTCACCACCCTCATTCACAACACCGTTTCCTGGCTAAGATACGTTGACGATATCTTGGTTTTCTATCCCTTAAGTTTCAATATTTAGGTCCTCCTCAACAAGATCAATATTGTCGAGCCATCAATAAAGTTTAAACTGGAACTTGAAAAAGAGAGCAAACTTCCTTTCCTCGACGTCCTCCTGTGCAGGCCTCCTGACAGTGACAACCTTCTCTTCAAAGTGTATAGAAAAACCTTCCATCAAGGACGATCTTATAATAATAATAATATAATATCTTTATTAACTACAAGTTATGCTGTTATGCTGAGCATTTCGGGCAAATTAGGTCAGTTTTGTCCCAGGATGCGACCCACACCAGTCCACTAACACCCAGGTACCCATTTTAAACTGATGGGTGAACAGGGACAGGGACAGCAGGTGTCTTATGGAAACACGTCCCTAATGTTTTCCAGCCGTACCGGAGGAGATTCGAACCCCGGACCTCAGTGTGTGAGCTGAGTGCGCTAGCGATCGAGCTACGGGACACCTAAACATCTATACACTTCTATTCGCACCAAGACACCCACACTAAAAGAGGTGTCCTTATTGGCTTCTTTTTGCGACCTCATCGCATCTCAAGCCCTTGTTTTCTTGAAGAAGAATGCATCTACATAACACAAGTCTTCACATGTCTTCAATTTCCATTTTTCTACATCCGGGATTGCAGAATCAAGGCACAAACTATCCCCAATAAATTCCCCATGTAACAGTCCTCTAAGCAGTTCATAGTGCTCCCATGGTGTGATGTTGCCACGAATACTCGCCATGTAATTGCTGGGAGGATCATAAATGTTTCCACAATAAACATTGATGTGAAACGCAGCCCCACACCTCTAACTTCCACAGCAGGCGTCTACACATCCCTTGTGGATACTGTCCCAAGAAATATGTAGGGGAAATAGGCAAAAAGTTTCAACTCGCCTGAACGATCATCAAACGCCAGCAGCAGAGACAATTTAAGGTATGTCTGTGTCCTCCACAGGGACTCCACGAGACATTTGATGAACTAGAATGAGGCACTGCTCGTCCTCACATAACAAGATCTTAGAAGCCGACTATGTCTGAAAACCTAGCTTATCGCTGTCACCGACACTACAAAATTTCTAAAACATACATGATACTCAACCAGGCAAAGCAGCACCTACCTAACAACACAGGAGTCACATGATCATATCGTCTACCCGTCATCATCCCAACATGTCATTCTTCAGGTCACTATGTGTCACTCACACCCCACTCTCTGTCTATATATATTGTCATTTTAATTTCTGTATTAGAAATGATCAAGGTCCCAGGACCTAAAGGTTTTCTAATAAATATGTCCTAGTATTTGTTCACGTGTCTTTCTAAACCAATTTGTCGGTATCAGTGACCAAGGTTATACCAGTCAAAACTATACTTAAAATTTACTCGGTTAATTCGTAATAAAAGATATAATTGATAAGTTTAGCAGAGTGGTACTAGTTACTTAAATTACAATACAAATATGATGAGATAGTATATGCATCTTATAATACATGGGAGTTGAAGGAAGCTTTGAAGAACAGGCACAGTTGAAGGAAGGCTGGAAGAACAGGGACAGTTGAAGGAAGGCTGAAAGAACAGGGACAGTTGAAGGCTGGAAGACAGGGACAGTTGAAGGAAGGCTGGAAGAACAGGGACAGTTGAAGGAAGGCTGGAAGAACAGGGACAGTTGAAGGAAGGCTGGAAGAACAGGGACAGTTGAAGGAAGGCTGGAAGAACAGGGACAGTTGAAGGAAGGCTGGAAGAACAGTGACAGTTGAAGGAAGGCTGGAAGAACAGGGACAGTTGAAGGAAAGCTGGAAGAACAGTGACAGTTGAAGGAAGGCTGGAAGAAGAACAGGGACAAAATTGGATGAATACAACAGGGTTCATATTTTGTTTGAGATAGTATATTCCTATCAAGATCTCATTAGGTGATAAGGTTCTTTTTAACAATATCTCCGAAACGGTTAGCCGGAAGGAACCTTTGGAATCTTCATGCCGAGAAGGAATCTTTGGAATCTTCATGCCGAGAAGGAACCTTTGGAATCTTCATGCCGAGAAGGAATCTTTGGAATCTTCATGCCGAGAAGGAACCTTTGGAATCTTCATGCCGAGAAGGAATCTTTGGAATCTTCATGCAGGGAGTTCCAGATTTTAGGGTCTTCTCTGTCCACTGAGTTTTTACACAGGTTGAGTAGGACACGGCGGATATCAAAGATTTTTGTCTTGCGTTATGTCTATGAGTTCTGTTGCAGTTATCAAGAAAGAGCTTCAGAGAAGGAGTACGCAAATCCTCCCAGATTGCCCTACCAGCCCTCTTATCCTCTTCCATAGCATCAAATGAGCTAATAAAACAAATTCTTCCAGACAACCTCAGTGATTCAGCAGGAATACAGGACCCTAGCTACACCAGTGCCATCACTGAATGGGAGACTCTTTCTGCTCCAACACCAAAACCTAGTGAAGAACTGGCCTACAAACAGTCAAGCTGGGACGGCCCCATCGCTGAAAAGATGCCAATATGCTCAGGGCCGTAACATCAGACAGGGAGACTGCCCGTCTCCTAGCTGTGAGTGCACATCAC
>WNWK01055348.1:0-11303 GCA_009830355.1 Cherax destructor
TAAGGAAGACTTTATCTGGGGAAAGACAGTGCGGGAAAGACACTTGAGGGAGGAAAGACATTTTATGTGGGGAAAGACCAAAATGCGGGGGAAAGACCTGCTAGGAAAGCCTCGTGGAGGAAAAGACCTTGATGCTAGGAAAGACATTTGATGCGGGGAAAGACAGTGCTGAAAAAAACCTTTGATGCGGGGAAAAATTTTTGTCGGAAAGACACTTGATGCTGGAAGGGCATATCTGAGGAAAACCATCGGGGAAAAGGGGCAGATGCTGAGGAAAGACCTCGATGCTGGGGGGAAAACCTATGCTGAGAAAAAACTGATGGGAAAGACATGTTAAAAAAGAATTTGATGCTGGGGAAAGACACTCGATTTTAAAAAAGACCTGATCTGAGAAAAACACATAGGTGGGGAAAAAACTTATGGGAAAGACATTGTGCGGGGAAAAGACCTGATGCTGAGGAAAGCACCCCCATCTGAGGGCTTCGATGCGAAAAGACTTGATGCAGGAAAAGCCCTGATGGAGAAAGGTTTTGATGCTGAGGAAAAAACGTTGGAAGACCGGAATAGGAAAGCCTTGATGCTGGGAAAACCTGATCTGAGGAAAAAAACATCGGGGAAAAACCAGTGAGGAAAAAAACCTGATCCCCGAGAAACACGATGGGGGAAGCATCATGCTGGGAAGCCTGATGGAGGGCCGATGGGGGAAAAGACACTCGATGCTGAGGGCCCGATGTGAGGGGGGCACTCGATGCTGAAAACACTGTGTGGGGAAAGCCTCGATGTGGGAAAGCACTCGATGTGAGGAAAGCATCGTTTGAGAAGGCCTGTCGGGGAAAGACATTGATCTGGAAAAACATTTTGGGAAAAAGAACGATGTGGAAGACCGATGCGGGAAAAAAACCGATGCTGGGAAAAAGACCGTGTGGGGAAGCCCTTGATGCTGAAAGACCTGATGCTGGGGAAAACCGATGCGGGGAAAGCCCATGCGGGAAAAAAACATGATGCTGATGAAAGACTTGATTCAGGAAATGGACTTAAAAAAAAAGTTCCCCTGGGGGTGAGACCTGCAAGTCTAGGGCAATTTTTTATAATAAAAAAAAAACCCTCGGGCCCCAACGACCTTCACAGTTAATGGGAACATTAATTGTTGTTTTATTTGGGAAAAGAAAAAAAAGCCCCTATAAAAAATTAAATAAATAAAAAGAAAAATCAAAACAACCTACAGTCATTACTACAAAAAATCCCCTCATGACATTAACTCACTACCCTACTATATAGTAAAACAAAATAATGAACATTTATAAAGGGGGAGGCTTCATCCCCCTTTTCCCTGGGTCTTCCACCAACGGAAACCCTATCGTTCCCCCCCAAATTTAAAAGGGGCTTCACAGGACACAGGATGAGAGCATTAAACCAAAAACTAACCAGGTATAAAATTAGACAAAAAACAGCAGCTCACCTATTTTTTTGCCCATCATTTTGCCACCAATGCACAACCACCTCCCTCCCCTCTCCGCCATGACTAAGGAATATGCGTTCTTTTTAGTACAAACCCGGGGAAATTGGATATTTTTATACAAATTTTCCAGCAAATAAAACCTCATAAAAGTGGATTGTCCCGATTGTTTTCTATTACCCGTGCTGTTGCCATGGATTCCCTCCCTTTTTTCAAAATTTATAAGAAAAAAAACCATTTTTTCAGTCCTGAGATAGAAAAAGGATCCATCTTCCAAAACCCCAGTTCTTTACCTCAATGCACGAATTGGGAAAAAAAACAATAAAAATGGGCATAAATTCAGAACTCATTAAAATTTAGCTTTGAAAATGAAAAAATGAAAAGAGGCATTCATAACCATTTTGGTAACTAATATCCATTTTTTCCCTTTTAGAAGGATCCGAAAAAATATTAATAAAAACGGCTGCCCCCAAACATCAGATGGAACAAATTTTCCATGAAAAACTAATTCAATTTTCCATGTTTTGAAACAAACAAACCCACAGGTAAAAAAATTAATCGAAACTGTTTTTTAAGTAAGATTTTAAGAAAGTAAAAAAGTTTATTAACCTTATGAGATAAATTTTTAATAATGGTCTATAGGGGAAAAGGGCCCGCCAAAGGACATGAAAGATCATTAAGTTTACTAAACTTAAGAAAACCCAATGAAACACTGACTTATTTCAGATTAAATTAGACATTCGTATTATTTTACAGAAAAAATTTCATTAAAAAATTTACATAAAATTTACAGCCAACATCCAGGGTTTTTTTCCGGAAACATATCAACACAAAAAATTAAAGCTGACCCAAAAATGTTTTCCCCTTAAAAGCAGAGAACCAAACAAAATTTATGTCTTGCGGGCCTAAACAAAAAAAAACGTTCCATTTATTTCATATAAACCCTCAATTCTTCCCCCGGATCAAACCCCCCCATCAGCATAAAAGGAAAATTTTTTAATAACAAAATAAATTTAACTGTATAACTACACTCTGACAAAATAGACGATAAAGGGGCCCCTGAAAATTTTATGGCCCTTTTTTTCCCCGGTCCAAAACCCCAAAGGAAACTTCAACTGAATAAGGTCTTCAGCCCCATAGATCAGGCTGCAGCAACAAAAAATAATCCCATCAAGGGTCCTTTTTTGGAAAACCAGGCCAAAAAAAATGGTAAAACTACAAAAATATGATACAAAACGGGCCCCTAATAAAAGGGAAAAAGAGAGTGAAGTGTATTTTAAAGGGGTGCCTAACAAAAAAAAGGAAACGAAAAATTTAGGACAAAACTCAAACGAACCCCCTGGGGAAAAAACTTCATCAAAAAGAAAGAATAAAATCATAGAAAAAAAAAATAACATGGGAAGACCAGAGTGAGCCCAGGTTTACCGGGGGGTAGGGAAAGGGAAAAAAACCGGTGTTAAACATGAAAAGGGGTATAAAAGGAAAAAAGTGGGGAAAACAAGATTTAAAAGCAAAAAACCCAATAACAAAAACCCGGAAAGGGGAAAGGAGGGGGCCCAGAAAAACCCCCAGGATGACATAGCAAAAAAAGGCCAAATCAAACCCCAAAATTTTTTATTCAGCCAAAAAAGGCCCCAGGTAATCAGACTGAAAAGGGGGAAAAGAGGAGCTCTCAGGAAGGTATCAGGAAGTAGTGAAGACTCAAAAAAAATTTTAAAAGGGGGGATCCCCGTGGGGGAAAAAAACCCCCCAAAAAAAAGTAGGGGGAAAGGGGGCACCAAATAATTTAAAACCTCAATTAGACCCCCTCCGGGGAAAGGGGTGGAAGAAAATTTTTTTTGCCCCTTAGTATCTATCCCCCAAAAATCTTGAAACGGGGAACTCCTGGGGTGTTGAAAAAACAAATTTAGTAACCCAAACAAAAGGGGCAGACTTCATTAAACTACAGACCGATTTTTCTGACATTCAGTTTAAACGTCATGGAAAAAAATTAACGGGGGAAAAGGGGTTGGGGCCCCCAAAAAAGGAAAATTTCCCCTTTAATAAAAGCGGGGGTTCCCCGGTTTGGGGAAACTTATACACCAAAAGGGGGTTTTTTGAAAAAAGGAAAAAAGTAAGAAAAAGGGGAAAAAAGGGTCAGCAGTTTCATTTCTTATTTTAGGGGGGTTTCCCCAAAATACCACAAAAAAAACTATTGAAAACTAGAGGAACAGGCGGAAATTTCCCCCGGGAAAAAACCCCGCAGTGGATCAGGAAATAATGACAGGAAGGAAACAACATGTGTTGGTACGTGGTGGGGGTCAAATGGGCAAATTTAAAGGGTGGTTTCAAAACGGCCCCCCCTTTGGGCCGGTATTCTTTCTTTATTAAAAACAGCCCGGGGGGGACAGATTAAAAGGGTTTTCCCCGTTCTGAAAAGGGGAAAAAAACGAAGAGAATACAAGCGGAAAAAAGATCGTAAATTTCAAGGGGATTTTGACGGGGTGAACCCCGGTCGGGGGTTTAAAGGCTCCTGATTTAACCCCCCCCAAATACAAATCATGATGGGGGAAGGGGGGAAGACTACAGACAGGTATATCCTAGGAGGACCCCAAAAGGGTGAAAAATATGGAAAAAGGTCGGGTGGTATCATTCCAAAAAAACACCCCCCGACCTTTTTTAGAAAAATAACAGCTGCAGTATAGGGCCCTTTGGAAACCCCAAGAATGGGTTTCCCCCATCTAAGTAAGGTTCCCCTTCACGCCCCCACCGTGTATGTCAGGCCTATAGGGTTTTTAGCAAGCAGGGGAAACCCGGGAAAAAGTTAACTCGAAAAAAAAAAGGGGAAAATAAAAAATTACCCAAAAAGGGGAGTCCCTGAGCTAAAGAAAAATGTCCTACGAGGAGGGTTGGGGGAAATCTACCTAACGACACTAAAGGAAAAGAAGGGATAGAGGGACAGAAATCCCCAAAATACTGGAGGAACTGACATGGTGGATAGAGAAAAGGTTTTCGGAAATGGGACACAGCAAAAAAGGGGCCCTGGAACAAAAAAACAGATGGGGCCCAATTATGTTGGGGGCATTTTTTACCTCGGGTTTTTTCAGGAAGTGGAACAATGTGGGGAAAAATGATAAGGGGAAGATCCATAAATAGTTTAAAAAAGAGGTTAAAATTTTTCCCGGCCTGATCAACCAGGCTTTTCTGTTTCCCCCCCCCAACTGCCCGGGCTGATCGGCCCCGGGAGGGTGCCTGCCCCGTCCTTTTAAGAACCCGGGGAAACCCCGGGGGAAAACCCCCTTTATGCTGGGAGGCTAAAAGAATTCAGGGGTCCCCCCGGGGGGTCCGTGCCCCGGGCCCCTTGTTGGACCGGGGCCCCGATCAACCGGCCCTTTTTGCTGGCCGATCCACCCCCGAACCACAGCCCGGCTGATCGGGCCCATTTTTGGTGCCTGTCCAGTCCCTTGCGAAGACGGGCCGGGGGGTTGTTGGTAACCCCCCATGTTTGGGGGGGCAGTTGAACAATCGGGCCCTCCCGCATTTTTGTTGCCCCCAACGTGCTAGTGGCCCCCCTGCTCTTCTTGGGGGGGTGTTACATCGCCTGCCGAGTCTTTTTGCTTTCGTACGGAGTGATTTTTTTTATTTTTAAAAAATTGGGCTAACCCCCGAAAATTTTCCTTTTTAAACCCCAATTTTCTCTCCCCTGGGTTTAGAGTCAGGTTTAAACAAAAAGCTTGGGATTGGGGGGTGGGTTTTTCCTTTGGGGCCGTAAGGGGTTCTCTGCACATTTTCAAGGTCAGCAATTTCACCCGCCTTGAAAGGTGCAGTTAAAGGGTTTTGGTTTCCAGCCTAGATAGAACAAGCGATCTTTAAAAAGTTCAACATGGGCGGGACCCCCCTTTTAAGGTTTCCCCTTACCCCCCCTTATTTTCGAGAAAAATGCAATTGCTACATTGTTATGGATAAAAGGGAGATCCTGGCATGAACACCCCAGGTCTTTGACATTTTTTTTTCCTCTTTTTGGGTGGAATTTTTTTGTACTCCGATGGTCAAATTTCTTACGTTTTCCATTGAGAAGGGAAATTTCCAAAATTTGAATTCCCCATTTTTTTTTCTGCAGCCCTTTTAAAAAAATTTGGGTTTTTAAGGTCTGCTTGGAGTCTTAAAATTTTTTAAAAGTGGACACTGTCATACAATTTGGTTGTCATCTGAAGGGGGAAGACACAGCACTGCTGAAATGTCCCTGTCAATGCCAAATATGAGGAGGGGGAATAGGAGGGGGTTTCCCCTTGTGGAAACGGTTTTTTCCACAGTAGCTGCCTCAGACTTTACTCTGTTTTTTATATCTTTTTTTAAAATGGGAAATTATTAAACCCCCATCTACCAATTTTCCCCTGTTATTCCTTTATACGCATTTTGTTTGCTTTTAAACCATGTTCACACTTGAAAAAGGTTTTTTCCCAAAATCTGTTTTATAACATCTGCATTCTGTTTTCTTCTAGAGCCCCCAGGATTGTCGTAGTGGTGTGGTTGGGACAGACATGGGCAGCCTGCTCAAACCCATACTTCTGGGTTTTCCCAATTGAGGGGTTATGAAGATGGGTGGCCCCCCGTTTTAAACCCCTTTTTTTAAATGATGGGGGACTTCCCGGGAATTTGGGGTTGATTCTTTGTGTGCTTTACTGCCCCCTTTGTGGGCGGATTTTGTCATTGTTTTTTAAGGGGGTGGGACGCCCCATTCCCCATCTCCCTCTCCATAGGTTTTTTAAAAAAAACTTTTTAAAAAGGGGCTTCTTGCTTTTTCTTGATAACAGGATTCGGGGGCCCCTGGCCTGGGCGGGGGGGGCATTCATTTATTGCCTTTTAAAGGGGTTTTTTGGCGGGGGATGATTCAAAAGGGGCCTTTTTAAAAAATTCTGGCACCCCATAAAAAAATCATTTGGTTTTTTTCGATTTTCAGTCTGGTTAGGGCCCCTCGCTAAAGAGGGGAGCCCTTGGGATTTAAGTAACTCACTCTTTCCCCCTTTTTTTTCTGTGTGGGGAACCCCGGTTTAAAATAGGGGCCCAATACTGGGTTGGTTTTTCCCCCGACTTTGTTTTTTTCATAGGAAAATAAATATTGGGGTTTTTTTCAATTTCATTTATGGGGTCTTAGTTTTCCCCCGGGCTTTTTTGTTCCCCATAAGTTCCCCTTTAATTTTAATTCGATTTTTGCTTTTTCTCTATTAGTGTCTCTACGTATTTCAAATATTGGCCCCTTAAACCGCCCCGTTATTTTCCTTCCCTTTTTATGGAAAACGCCTCTCTTTCTTTTTGCATCTTCTCCCCCTTTTTCCAAGGAATTTCCCCGAAAAAACCCTAAGCCCCCCGGGTTTTAAATTTTTAAAAACATGGTTGGGACCCTGATGTTTGGAATCTTCCCAGTTTATATCTTTTTTGGATTGGTTTTTCTTGGTTCCCCCCTTTTTTTTTTTTTTTGGGGAAATTAATTTTTTGGGGAAAGCTCCTCGGCTGATCACATTTTTTTGATCTGGAGCCCCCCAACATTTTGGACCCCCTATTATGTTGTGATCTGAGTATATTTTTTTGAAAAGGGGCATTTCTGTATCAGATCATCATTGTTGGGTGAGGTAAAAAAATTCCCTAATCTTGTGGGCTCTTTTGCTGGTTTAAGGTGAAAATTTGGGGGAAGATTTAAAAAATTTATGCATTTTGAATTTTCATCTGAGCTGCCTCCTGGTGTTTTTCTACCACATTTTTCCTGTTCCTCCATTTTTTGCCGGGTTGAAATCCCCAGTAGCAAGATGTTGGGCAGGGCTGGAAGATTTTCCCCACGTGGTCAATTTTTTGAAGCTGTTCCTGGAATTGTTGGGTTGCATCCCGGGGGGTTTTAACAAACAAAAGGGATTTTGGTTTTTGGCCTTTTTTCTTAAACCAATTACATTTAGGCATTTAGTAGTTCTGAACATATAAGTGACTCCCCCTTATATACAGGCCAACCCCCCCCTTTTCCTATTATCTGCACCCCCTAGGTTGTGGCCCCCGGGTCCATTTTCGTCAAGTGATCTTTATGGAGGGGTCTGTAAAGGGAAACATGGCATTTTTCTCTGTAAGCAGTCCACTAATTAAAGGCCTTGTTGTTTTTTTTCTGGCTTTAGACCCCTTTATATTAACCCCAAAATGAATGTAGTTGGATTGGTGGGGTTTTGGGGTATGGGGGGGTTTTTTTCCCCGGGGCTAATATCTGTTTAATGGGGGGGGGCCACTAATTGATTCCCCCCCGGAAAGTTTTTGGTTTTTCAATTTCTTCATTTCCTGCCAGCTTTTTTTTCCCAAATTTTAAAAAATCTCCCAGGTGGCTGTGGCTCCCGTTTTTTTCCCGGTCTGGATTTCCCGTCGCCTCGTACCCTTTAGGTGGTATCCTGGCTAAAGATAAACCCTGTCTTTCCTGAATTGATGTGTGGCACATTTCAGGTGGAAAAAAAACCCCGGGCAGGAGGGGTTCATTTTCCCCTTTTTTTATGGAAGGCATTTTCGGGGGGTCTTTACATGTCCCATCTGATTTTTTCCCAAAATTTTTCCTGCCTCAGATACCAAGTGCATAATATTCACATAGGCCCCGGGTTTTCCTTTGCCCCGGTTTTTGGCTTTTCCCCATTGGTGGGTGTGTTCCTGTCTCATGTCTGTCTTCTTACTATTCTAACAATGGGGCCCCCTTAACTGTTTCCAAAAATTTCTTCATTATTTCCCTGGGGGTCCCCCCTTTTTACTATCTACCGTGGTATTCTATTTTTTTCCCCCGTTTTGTGTGTCCTTTTTTTTACCTGCCCCCATTTATTTCACTAGAGCCCGTCCCTCTTCAGGTCACCATCATTTATTTCCCCTTTTTAAAATTTTGGGTTTTCATTTCAACACCCCTTCCGGGGGGGGTAGCACCCCTCTCCCCCCGATTTTTTTTGCCCCAATGTTATAAGCTGTTTTTTGGGATAAGCCCGTTTAAAGAGTAATTTTATCTTTTAATATCGATGTGGTTTTTTTCCACAGTTCAGTCTCATTGGACATACAAAAACATTTCCCCTTTTTAATATCTCGGTGGTAGGGGGCCAACCCACAAAGGGGGTGGCAGCTTTTAAAAAAGATGCATGTAACCCCTAAGAACTTTCCCCTTTTTTTGCATTTCCCCGGTTTTTTATGATTGATTTTGTTGGGTTTTTTCCTTATTTTAATAGGTTCCCAAATGACCCTCTTTTATCTTTTCTTTTTTTTAAAAAAAATTTAAATGTTGGACAATCTTACCTCTTGAAGTTATTCTTACTTTTTGTTTGGGTGTTTGATAAGGTCCCAAAAACTCCGTTCCCCTTTTTTTTGAACCCCGGCTCGGATTTTTTTTAACCCATCAATGGCCCTTATTTCTTGGATCGGGCAAAACCCCGGATCATTTTTTAATGAACCCTGGGGGTTTTTGGGTTAGGGACAATCACTGGAAGAGGGGTTAAAAAGGTAATAATAATAATCGGTATGGTACAAAAAATAACGCGTGTTGGAGATAAAAAGGGGCCTTCTGGCAGCTCCCCTGCCCGGCCCTACCCTCACCTTTTTTCTCCCCCGTTTCCTTTCCCCCCGGTAAAACCTCCCCCCTTTAACACCGGGGGATCCTGTTTTGGTTACCCCTAGGGGGTTTGTTTGTTTTTTTTTAAACCAAAAAACCTTTTTTGGTTTTTTTTATGATGCTGGAAAAAAATACGGACTTATGTTGTGAAATCGTTCACTGACAACTACAACTCGACACTGTTTATCGAATTTTTTTGCTGGACAAATTTTATTTCCTTTTGGATTGTGCCCCCCTTTTGTATTTCTTAAAAATTTTTTATCAATGTAATCACTGGGGTTTTTAAAAGGTATACTAACAGTTTAAAAAATTTCGATACGGACTTGCTGGTAAGGGGCCCCCGGGGCCCTGGCCTGATTTCAAACACCCCCAAAATCGTTGGCCCACCTTACCTATATTTTTTTATATAAAAATAATTTTTTATATATGTCATTCCATTAGAAAAAAAAAATGGTCAATTAGCAAAAAAATCATCTAAAAAATTAAAACCTTTTAAAAAAATTTTTCTTTTTCCCCTTTAAAAAAATATTTTTCATTTATGTTAATGTAAAATTTTTTAATTTTTTTCCAAGAAACTTTGAAAACCTACCTAACCAATTTTAACAAGCCCAATTTAATTTAGCCCCCAAACCCCAAATTTTTTTTGGGTAATTTAAAATTAATTTAATAATAAAAAAAACACAATGAAATATATTTTTTTTTATTTAGAATGTTTTGGCAAATTATTATACCAAATTTTATTTCTTATGGCAAAAAGGGGGTTGCTATTTAAACCCCCAAAACATAGTTTTACCCCAAACCAAAAAAGTCCAGTAAACAGGTGATATCAAAATATCCGACAACCACTATGAAAAAAGGGAATTCCAAAAGCTTTTCTTAAGCAACTCAGTTAGAGGAGCTGCTATGGAAAAATTTTCAATGAATGATCATAAAAACCCTAAACCCCAAAAAAGGGTCTTACACATCAGCAGTTTTGGGAGATGGAAAAAAAAAATTTGCAACTACTTTACTTTGGTCAAATCCCAACCCCCCCCGGGTAACTACAAAGAAAAAATTTAAATTTTTGATCTGAAAAATTGACATTTTAAAAGTTTGATCTTTAAATTGGCTTCTTCAAAAAACTCAGCACCCTTATCTCTAAATGCTTATTCATCCCCCGGGCCGGCAATTACATCAAAATAAAACACCATTTTCCCCTGAGGCCTCTAATGATATTGGTCTAAATCTCAAATTATGGGAGATGATCCCCCGAATGCCATATGTGGAAAATATAATGGCATGTAGAAAAAGAAAACGCTTTTGCTCTTGGGTTCCTCTTTTAAGGGGGCCAAAAAAACCCCCTTTAACAAATCAAAAGGGTTTGAAAAAGTATCTCGATTTGACAACGGTCCCCCAAATGGGAAATGAAAAGATCGGGGGAAAAGTTTTCGCGTTTAATTCCCAAAAAACAATCACGGGGGAAATCCATCCTTCTTAGGTACTAAGATGGGGGCCCTTAAAGGGGGTTGCAAAGGGGGAAAACCCAAACATAAAATCTGGTTGATCAATTCATCTGCGAAAAGCAACGGGGAATGAGGCATTCTGTATGCCCATAAATTGGTCTAGTACCAGGTTCAAGTGGGATATGATGGGAAATGGGTTCTTACCCATCTTCTCCCTTTTTAAAAACAATTTGCTTTTTTTAAAATTTTTCAACAAACGGTTTTTCCTCTCGGGGGAATCAGTGGGAGCTAAATTTTCCCTTTTAAATGGTGGAGGAGGCCAATCCAGCGAAAAGGGTGAACTCTCCCCCTGAAATAGCACCGACCCACTGGTGGGGGGAAAAACCCCTGCCCCCAGGATAAAAGGTATGCAAGGTCCCCTGATGTGTTTGGTTTTTATTGAACACTAGGCCCCCAAATAAGCGACAAGAAGGGGAAATCTTATTGTCTTGAACAATATGTAAGGATGGCTCAACAAATAAACCCTTTACTCTGAAAAACCCCTTCAACCCAAAGGGCATTATCACCCTCTGGGAAATTTGGAAAAAACAGACACTCGGTGAGGCACTAGCCGCTACGAAACATCTTTCTGCAAATGACAAGTGGCGTAAACAAGAGATGACATTACTAATTTCAAGTGCTCGTTTTCAAAAAAGCGTCCCCTGAGAAGAAACACTACTTGAACTCCCTGGGCATTGCTCGGATGGGGTCAGCACTCAAAACTTGTCTGGGGTTTTCCCCCGGCACCCAGGGTGACTGGACCCCTATCTTTTCTGGG
>WNWK01055349.1:0-11303 GCA_009830355.1 Cherax destructor
TACCCCCTTTTTGAAAAGATGCTTGCCAACATTCTTAGGGATGTAAATCAAAGGAAACTCCCCGTCTCCAGCTGTGAGTGCACTTCACTCTGGGAATTTCCCCTCCAAACAGTTCCCACCGGCCAGGGGGAACACCCCCTCGCCCCTAAAACCTCCATATTGCAGTGTCGCCCTTGCTCCCCCAATTCACACAGAATATATGTGTATTTGCAGCGATCCACAAACCGCCCAATATGGTTAATGGTCAAAACTTTCCAAAAAAAGGACTGGCATCCAAGACACAATGGGTCAAGACATCATAAAAGAACCCTGCTACAGCTGGATGCATAGCCGAGAGAAACCCCCCGATCACTAGCAGCCAACAATACCCACAACCCAGCAAACTCCCCCGACGGGATTCCATCTACCCTTTGGAAGAATGGGACTTTTCTGGTGTCGAACGGCTGACACCTAATCCATCACAGTGTCGGGCGTCGGGGAGGAGCTGCTGACCACAGAGAGGAGTACAAGATCGGCAAGACGGGGACATCCCAAAATTCAATTTGTCCCAGGGGGATCAAAACCTTAAGATCAGGGGGAAAAAAATAAAGTTTCCTTAAAGAACTGGGTTCCAGACTCATCGACCCCACCAGGGAAATGGCAGCCACTTTCATGTTCCAGCGCCTCAACGTGGCCATCCAGAGGAGAAATGCATCTGCATACGGGGCCCGTCCAGTTTCGAGGATGGAGGAGTTCATAATTTTTATATATTTACCAATGTATTCATGTTTTCTGTCAGTGTATTCTGTCTATTAATAAAGCACTCATATAATATATATGGGGGTGGTAGGAGAAGAAAATATTCAAACAGGGGGGGGTCCCTAGTATATATATATATATATATATATATATATATATATATATATATATATATATATATATATATATATATATATATATATATATATATATATATATATATTATAAAATTAAAATATATATATATATTTTATAAATTTTAAAAGTAAATTGTTTTAAGCTAGAATTTTTCAAGTACTGTAATGAGGTTTGACTCTGTAAACCTCTTTACAGTCACTACACTAAATGTCAGTTGCAGCACGGGTACGAACGCAGTAATCAATTCCCGGCAGACACGTACATAAAGTCGAGAACCTGTATATAATAGGGAAGACCTTACAGTCTTGAAACGTACAGGCATGGTCCTAACAGTCAACTGACAGTAGAAGCATGGACGTCACACTCTAGTGACACTAGACTCCGGACCTAACATTTCTAGTTACAGGAGAGACTTTATCTAACCTCGAGTAACATTAAGGACATGAATCTCAAAATCGTTTCACAGTACAGACACAAATGCACAGTCAAGTCACAATACGAACAAAAACATCACAGTCCGGGCAAAAGTCACAAAAAAACACTGTACAGGCATGGCCCTCAAAGTCGAATCATGTGGGGGGACGGACCTTCCAGTCATGAGACAATATGATCATATAAGATCCTTGAAGCCTAAGTGTTTCGTGACTTGATGGCGACAAAACATGGCCAGAAATTCGACATTCGACGACGACGCCCAGTGGCCCCCTTTTGCCCCTCCAGCTATGGACACTACACTCTCCTAAGAATTAAGAAAGGATTTGAGGGGGAGAAGAGAGAGAGAGAGAGAGAGAGAGAGAAAAAAAAAAAAAAAAAAAAAAAAAGGGAAAGGGAGAGAGAGAGAAAGGGAGAAAAAAAAGGGAGAGAGAAGGGAAAAAAGGTAAACCCGCAGATAACTAGAGCCTTTTTCCTCAATTTCCTATTTGTGTCTTTAACAATAAAAAGCTTTTTAACTGAGCTGATGTAGATAGCAACTCTTAGATTATAAATAATATTAGCAACCCTGTGTAAAAGAACCCTGTGTAGAATCCTGTTTTTTAAAAAAAAAAAGAGAGAGAGAGAGAGTAGAGAAAGAGAGAGAGAAAGGGATAGAAAAAGGGGAGAGAGAGAGAGAGAGAGAGAGAGAGAGAGAGAGAGAGAGAGAGAGAGAGAGAGAGAGAGAGAGAGAGAGAGAGAGAGAGAGAGAGAGAGAGAGAGAGAGAAAAAAACATACAGAGGTGAAAGAGGGAGGACGACATGGCGTTTTGGGCGAGTTTTGGGATGACCTAACTTTTTTTGCCTAATTGTATAGTCGTATTTTAATTTTTAGCTTCTGTTATCCCCATCACTCCATTCCCCCCCCATTAACCCCTTTCCCCTCTCCATCATTCCTTCTCCTCCACATTCCCCCCCCTTTTTTATCAACCCTCCCTTCCCCCATCCCCCTCCCCCCCCCCTCACCCCCCTCCCTCCGCATCCTCTTTTCCCCTTCACATTACCCCCTTCCCCACCCCATTACTCCCTCTCCTCCTTAAACTCCCTCCTCCCCTCCTGGTTTCTGCAAAGTATTCAAAAAGACGCTCACATAAGCATTTATTATTTTTATACGGGGTTTTGTACTTTAAAGCCCAAAGTACAAAACAAAGCTCTCATCTTTTCTAGATTATCTTTAGCTTTATGTGATGAAAGTTCCATATTGGCACATAAAATTTATCTAAATCCCCCACACACACAACGACAACCCCATTGCAACCAAACAATTTAACCTCCCACACACGTACCCCATGTCCCCACCCCCCCCTCACAAACTCCACCTTCACAGCAACCCCCCCTAGTTTCCCGTCAATCCCACTCCCCCAACCCCAACGTTCTCCCCCGACCACAGTTGTCGGAAAGAAATTGAAGGAATTGTATACGAATGTGGATGGAATAACAGATAATTGTGAGGAGGGTGTGAAAGAACAAGGAGACATCATAGCACTCACAGAAATGAAACTCACTGGGATGATAACAGACTTCCCCCCCCGGATATCAGATCCTGAGGAAAAATACAGGGGGGAGAGGGGTAAGAGTTGCACTGTTATTAAAAAATGATTGGGATTTTAGGGAAAAGGGAAAAAATGGGCGAAAGGGACTACATAGAAGGTACAATTCAGACTGGGAAAATAAGGTACTTATTGAGTGATGTACAACCCGCCACAGAGCTTCAGGAGGCCAAGAAAAGAATATGAAGAGAGCAATTGTGGGTACTCTGCTGAGGTGGTCAGAAGAGCTCACATGGGGGACAAAGTTACTAGTTATGGGGGATTTCAATCACAAAGAGACTGATTGGGGAAAAACCCGGAGCCCCCCGGGGGTCCTGAAACATGGGGAGCCAAGATGATGGATGTGGTACTGGAAAACCCCCATGCATCAACATGTTTGAGACACACCAGAGAGAAGGAGGATGATCCAGGAAGACTGGGCCCCGAATCAACCAAGAGCTCAGGCATCAAAGGGCATCACATGAAAAAACCCTCGGAGCTAGTGATCACGTGGTTCTGAGCTTTTAATACAATAGAGTTACAAGGAAAGGGAAAAGGGGTAGGAGGGGAAAAAACCAAACTACAAAAGGAAAAAATAAAACTTTGAACTTCCCACAGGAGGTTCAATAGGAAAGAGAATTTGGGAGGAAAATAAGTAAACGAAATGATGGCTACTGACAACAAAATGCAAGGGAGGCAGAAGAAAGGTTTGTTCCCCAAGGGGAACAGAAATAATGAGAAGACCAAAAGAGCCCTTGGTTTACCCAAAGATGAGGGGAAAAACTAAGTGCACTAGAAAATGGAAAAGGACAGAAGAAAAGGACCCTGGGTAATAAAGAGTTTGCGGGAGCCGAAAAAAGTATGCATAGATAAGGGGAGGGGGCTCACAAGAATCCCCAAAAAGGGTATGGAGGAGCTCAACATTAGTTTTAAAGGGGAAAATTTACAGTGGAACAGAAAGGACAAAGGAAAAATTAGAGTGGGGGGCACCAACAAGGGATATACCAACAAGTGCTGGATGAAATACACACAACCGAGGAGGGGGGTAAAGAAACTGATAATGAACTTTATACCCCAAAGTCGGGGGGGGCCAGACAAATTTTCTGTGGGTCCAGAGGGAACAGAGAGTGTGAGTGCCACTTACAAAAATTTTTTAACACATCCATTAAAACTGGGCCATCCTGGGGTTTTGGGAAAACCCAAAAAAGCCCCCCTTTTTAAGAAAGGAGACAGACAGGGGGGCAGTAAACTACAACCGTGTCACTGACTGTATATATGCAAAGTCAAAGAAGATTATCAAGGGGGGTTATGGAGCACATATAAAGGAACAAACTTTTAAACGACAACCAGCACGGATTGGGGGAAAGAAAATCCTTTTCACAAACTTACTGGAGTTTTTTGACAAGGTAACGGGGAAAAACAAAGAAGAGGAGGATGTTTCATTTTTTTGGGGCTCGAAGGCCTTCGCCCGTTTTCAAGAGAAATAGTAAAAAGCTAGGGATCAAGCCCCCATAACGGGGAAGGGACTGAAAGGGGGTGAAAATCTGCCCAGAGAGGCAACAACGAGTTTGGGGCGTGACAGGCGTGGGGGCGCCTGTGACGAGCGGGGTTTGCGGGGGGGCGCCCCGGACCAGTGCATGTTTGGAATATGTGAATGACATAAAAAGAAGGGATAGATTAGAAGTGTCCTGTTTGCAGATGATTTTAAAATTAAAGAGGATAATTAAATCGGTCGAGGATCAGGCAGGATTAAAAAGAGACCTGGACAGGATACAACCCTTTTCCCCAACAACTGTCCCGGGAATTTAACCCCGCCAAACGAAATTAAAAGTTTGGGGAAGAGAAAAAACCCCAAAACAGAGTATAGGCTAAAAGGGCCAAAGACTGCAAACCTCACTAAAGGGGAAAAATGACCCTGGGGTAAAGTAAAAACCGAGCACACCCCCGGGGGGCGCAAAATCAACCAGATTTTTTTTTGCAGCATATGGGCGCCGGGCAACCTGAGAATACGTTCCAATACCTCAGTAAGGAATCGTTTAATACTTATTAAATTGGAACGTGAGGCCCAAACTGGGGTATGGCACCAGTTTAAAAACCCCCACCGGGGCAAGCCCCAAAAAAATTTGAGAAAGTGCAAATGTTTGCAACAAAACTATTCCCAGAGCAAAGGGGGAAACCAACGAAGAAAGGTTAAGAGAAATCGGCCTGACGTGCTGGAGGAAGGAGGGTTAGTGGAAACATGATAACGACATAAAAAAGAGAGGGAAAATTTACAAGGTGGACAGAATCAGGATTTCCAGAGAGGGGGCAAAAAAAAAGGGGGGCCTTGGGGAAATTTTATGACGGATGAGTAAAAATGATGTTGGGGGAAATATTTCGTTAGTCGTTGTTTTCGTCTGGTAAGTGACGTAGTGGCGGCAGGAACCGTACATAGATTTAAGACGAGGTTTTTATGAAGCTCGGGCGGAAAAAAATGCCGGGGGCCCGGGGGGGGAGTCCGGGGGGCCCCCAGCGTGCTCCCCCCGCAACCACAACTACGTGATACACACAAGGGGTCAAAAAATTTAGAAAGCCAGTTCCCGGAAAACTAAGGGGAAAAAACCTTTAAGAAAGGTTAAGGGGGAAAAAAGGGCCCGACAACACTGGAGGGCAAGAGGGGTTTGGGGAAACATGATAACGACATACAAAATATTGCGAAGAATAGTTAAGGTGGAAGAGTCAAAAGGGTATTCCAGAGATGGAACACAGAAACAAGGGGGGTTTTTAAAAGGAAGTTGAAGTCTCCGATGAGTCAAAAGGGGTGTTAAAGGGAAAATTTTTCAGTCACAGAATGGTCAGGAAGTGGGAAAAGTCTGGAAAGTGAGGTAGAGGGAGGCAGGAACCATTCATAGCTTTAAGACGGGGATGATAAAACTCATGGAGCAGGGGGAGAGAGGACCGTGCGATCAGTGAAAAGGGGGGGCCAGGAGCTGAGTTTCGCCCCTGAAAACCCCAAATAGGTGATACATACACACACAAAAATAGAATCAGAAGTGTCCTTGTTTGCAGACGAATGAGGCTAATGGGGAAATTTTAAGTGGATGATATCGGGGGTCTGGACAGTCTGCAATTTGTCCCAAAAACTGGCTCCTGGGGTTCAACCCCCCAAGTGCAAAGTCTTTAAGTTGGAGAAGATCAAAGGAAACCCCAGACAGAGTACAGTCTGGGGGGAAAAACTTCAAACCTCCTCAAAAAAAGGATTTTGGGGTTTTATAATAAAACACATCTCCCAGGCGCACATCAACCAAATAACTGCTGCAGCATAAGGGCGCCTGACAAACCTAAGAATACCGTTTCGACACCTTGTGGAATCCTTCAATACTCTGTACCCCGTGTATGTCGGGGCCATTTTGGGGGATACAGCCCAGTATGGAACCCCACCTCGTAAAAGCCGGGCAGAAAATTAAAAAAGTCCCAAAAATTTTCAAGAAAATTACCCCGGGCAAAAAGGGGATGTCCTAAAAGAAGAGGTTAAAAAAATAACCGGGACACTGGAGGACGGGGGGGATGGGGGAGGACATGAATGCTTTATTAATAGACAAATACATTTAAAAAAACACAAACATGAACATGAATACAATGGCAATATGTCAAAGATTATGAATCTCCTCCAGCTCCCCCGGCCCGGGCGCAGCCGAGTATCGCAGCGTTTCCTCTGATGGGCCCCGCGAGACGCTGGGAAAAAACGTTGCCCGGGTCCCGGTGGTGTCGATGAGTCGGCCCAGCTCTTTGGAAACGTGTTGCATTTTTTCCCACGCTCCCCAAAGGGTTTGACCCCCCTGGGACAAATTTATACTGTTGGCTTATGTCCCTGTATTGCCGATCTTTTACTCCTCTCGGGTCAGCAGCCCTCCCGTCCCCCCCCACTGTGATGGATGTAGGTGTCAGCCAGTGTCAACGCAGGTATAATCCCTGCTAAAATTGCCATTCTTCCGGTAGATGGGACCCGTCGGGGGGTTTGTTTGGGGCGTTGTTGGCTGCGTGATCAGGCTTCCCGGCTGGGCATCCAGCTGAGCGGGGTTCTTTTATGATGTCTTGACCTCATTGTGTCTTGCATCCAACCCTTGGTTTTGAACAGTTAAGACCATGTAGACCATTTGGTCGGCTTCCATCGCGAAATCCGATATTCCGGGAAGGGGGCAGAAGGCCAAGCCACTGCAATCGAAGGTTTGGGGCCCCGGGTGTTTCCCATGGCCGAAATGGGAACTGTTTGGGGAAGCCCAAGAGTGATGTGACTCACGGCTGGGGGAGGGCAGTCCCCCTGTCTGATGTTAGGCCCCGAGCATATTGGCAAGATTTTTCAACAATGGGGCTGTCCCAGCGACTGTTTTTGGCCAGTTCTTCACTGGTTTTGGTGTTGGGCAGCAAGAGTCTCCCATTCAGTGATGGATTTTGTGCTAGGGGCCTTTTTCCCGCTGAATCACTGAGGTTGTAGGAAAATTTGTTTTATTAGTTCATTTGATGCTATGGAAGAGGATAAGAAGGCTGGTAGGGCAATCTGGGGGATTTGCTCCCCAGCCCCCCCCCTGACTGGAAATGAGGCTTGAACCACTGTCCATCTTCGAGGGAAAGATTCAAAAACCCCAGCATGGTCTTGAGGAAAGTCTATTCCCGAGTTTGGGTGTTGGGCTGGGGGGGATCTCAGGAAGATGTAAGTTTTGGGGTTGACAGGCACCGGTGAGTAGGGAAGGCATCATTTATGTGTCTTTCATCCACCTTCCATCGCCTGAGGGCGGAGATTTTTTTTTTGGACCAGATCGATGGCATTGGGCCCAAGGGGGGCACCAAGGAGAGTGCTGTTGGCTGGTGATGGCTCGGCCCCCCGGGAAAAAAGCCCCAAGTCCTGGGTCATCTGTGGTTGGGGAAAAATTTTCCTTTGGTGGGGTTTAAAGATAGGCCCAGGCTACCTACCATATCTTTAATTTTCCTGATGTCTCCCAGGAGAGATTGTGTAGTGCCAGCTAGGGTGCCGTCATCCAAGAACCAGATATTGAGCTCACTGGACAATGCTTCTGTGACATCCTTGATGGCTAGACAGAATAGAAAGGAGCAAGAGGGTCCCCTGTTGCACACCCTCACACGAGTCAATTTCATGGTCCCCAAACAAAAGTTTAGAAGCCACACTATAACACGATTCTATGAAGGGATAGAGGGAAGGAAAGTGCCTAGAAACTGCTTGGAGAGCAGCATCCCTTCTGACTGAGTTGAAAGCATTGGCAAAGTCCAATTTGATTAAGGCTTTTTCATTGGACATGTTGTTGATGTATACTGTGCTGCATGGGAAGCTGCTTCACAGCCTTGTTGAACACCAAAACCGAGCTGAGTTGGTTTCAACATTGAGGCAGCATCTTGACTCACCCTTCGTACTGCAGCCTTGGCAACTAGGCGCCGAAGGGTGTTGCCCACTGCAATGGGCCTGATTCCTCCATCCTTTTTCCGGAGGGCACACAGTGAGGCACTAAAGAAAAGGGGTCTAATGGTCTGTGGGACACTACCAGCCAGGCACCCATTGGAAAATTTGGTGAGTTCAGACAACAATCTCTCAGAGACCTCACCAAGACCTGGATTGAGCATTTGTTTCAAGTGTTGTGGCCTTAAACCAGTGAAACCTCCTGCTGAGCCCTGTGGGAAAGACATAGCAGCTTTATACACATCGGCGTCCCGTAAGGTTAAATGTTCTTGACCTGCTGCAATGTCAAGGGGCAATGTTGGTACTGGGAGCCCTGGGCGGATGTTTGTCCTTCAGGGCTTGTGCTGTAATGATATCCTTAGGAGCGATGGTATCCTCACTGGTTATAAGCCTCAGTGCTCCGATAGTATTACCCTCTTCTATTTTTCTGCTAATGTGGGCCCTGATTTTTGAGGCGTCTGATGTCCTGTTGTTGACATTTGCCTGGCGGGTGTTTGACGTCCTGGATATGAACAAACTGGGATACAAATATGTAAACACAAAAACACACATATATGCAAAAACTCAAATTTGTTCAAACAGAAACATATACTTTCACTTATAAGTTGAATATATACGTCAGCAACATAACTTGCTAACTTGTGATACCAAAACTAGTTTATGGAAAGAAACTTCATACCCACCCCAGCATACTGCCCCTGCTGAACATTGTTTGAAGTTTAGGTACTGGTTTGGCACCTGAGCCCCGGTCATTTAGGTGAGTATAGTTAAATATTAGGCACAGAAAAAGATGATCAATCACTGACGAGTGTCGCCAAGACGCACACACAGAAAGGCAAAGTACATTATAGAAAGAAGTTACTCTCTGAATACACGTTTTTACCCAGATTACGTGAGTTCATAATATTCATCGCGGTGATCAAATTCTGATAGGAAAGACAAGGATGGTTAGACAGCATTTTTTAAAAGTGTAAAAAGGCATTAGACACAATCACTCAGAGAGGAGATATTCCAGCTAGATAACCAGGATGAAGTAATTAGAGGGGCACTCCAATGAGAGAGAAAACGTCTAACATAATTAAAGAGGAGAATCAGCATAAGTGAAGTTTTAGGGGAAAGTAATATAATTATTATTATACCTGGTATATGTAAATGAATCAATGAGCGATACAACTACGTCTCAATATTTGGGGTTGACGCTAAATTAAAATAAGGAGTATGGGAATAGAAGAGGAATTTAAATAATTCCTTAATAACTAATAAAAATCTACAGAATGCTTTGAACTTATTGGATGAATTGTCAATAATGTTTCTGGTGATGCAGGTTATGAGGATGGGATCAGGTGGTAGGGCAAGGGAAGATTACCACAAGATAGCCTGGCAATTCACAGAATCGGAAAGAGATCACGATATCACACTAAATTCTCGCCTGAGGCGACATACTGCGCCCATAAACACAATATTATTGGCGGCATATGCAAAACTTCCAAATATGGAAAAAACCCTTTAGAAATGTGAAAAAAGCTTTTCGACCTGTGTACACGGGATATAAAAACCAATACTGGAGAAAGCGGTGGGGTAACCCCACCAAGAATAAAGAAATGAAAAAGGGTTTAGGTTGGTTATAAAGTTGATATCAAAACAACGTGGACTGGGATAGAAAAACAAGTTATAACAACTAAAGATTTCATCAGAAGAATATTTGATAAATAAAGTGAAAAGAACGCTTTCATGTGTTTAACACATCTTCAAAGGATTTTTTCATATTTGAAATCACGCGTTTTATCGTGATTTTTTTCTTGTTAAATATTATGACTCTCTTCTAAGATACTCAGAAATATAAACAATAAAGAAATAAAAGACTTTTGAGATGGGGGGCGCAGAGAGGACACATGGCAACTAGAAATTTGTCTAGTTATATAAACATATCCCTTTGGTGAGTTTAGTAAAAAAAAGAGGAACGAATGTATAGGAGTTGACTAAATACATGGAAATATACTTTAGGTAGAATGCAAAATATTAATGCCAAATCAGTTAAGTAAAGGTTTATTTCTTGTAAAGGTTACAATGTGTAATTACAATTTTGGTTTGCTAAGTAGAAGAAAGCCAAAACTAAATTCAGCTCTCAAACAGTTTTGAATGAGATTGTAATAAGTAAGGTCAATATAAAAGCATTTGGTGTTATGCTTTGGAAAGAATTTATCGATTAATCTTTTTCTAAGACCTTACAGAACAAACATCTTCTTTAAAAGAGCATTGCAATGCAACCAGTGTCTGCAATATATTAACGGTATACAAAACACACTTAGACTAATAAAAGAAATGTGCACACTTGGCTATCTTTGTGGAAAGGTTTCTCCACCAAGCGGTTTTATCAGTCTGGTACAGATAACAATACAAGAGAACGAGTGGAAAACATGAAGAATAATGCGAGGGGGTCAGTTATTATAATTTATTTACGCTCTAAACCCGTAAGTGTGGTAGAGCATAAATCTGGTGGAGAGGGTGAAAGAAGAGGAGGAGTTGGGGTGATCACAACATTAGCCTTGAAAGAAGGTGTTCAGTTCTACACTGTTGATGATCCAAGACTGTTTGAGTGAACAATCTCCTTTCAGATCTAAGAGACTGAACACCTGAACACCTTATTTTTCACCGTCTTCCGTATTGTTCTCTGTATTAGACTGATAATTGTCACTGGTTGGTAAATGTCTCTACAGTAGATACCCAAGTGTTGACATGTCTTATTCTTGTTTCTACCATAACAAGACAATAACGTCATCATATACACAATGTGTTATTTTAGACACAATCTAACATCTGAATAAATGCTGAAGATAAAGGGTTTTAAAATGTCACTTATATTGAAAAACAAACACATATTCGTAGCCCTAAACACACACACAGTCTTTTCCGTAAACATACAAATCAATTTTGTCACTAAACATAAATTCCCAGTCTTAAACAAAAAACACACAAAG
>WNWK01055350.1:0-11303 GCA_009830355.1 Cherax destructor
GTAACTAGTGAATTCATTACCATTGTACCTTGTTCAGCTATCAAAACTTTGGGGCCCAGTCTTGGACCCTATATATACCTCTGTAATCTGCAAATACCTTTGTAACTTGTCATGATTGTGACCATCTGAGTTCATTACCTTTGTAACTTGCTCAGCTATCAAACTTTGAGGTCCAGTCCCTGGACCCATTATGTACCTCTGTAATCTTTTGACTACCGCCCACAGGATGGGTATGGGGTGCATAATAAAGATATCAAACTAACTAAACATTGAAGACACTGCAAGACTCCAAGCAGGCATCAACCAAGTCTTTAAATGGGCTGCAGAAAACAATATAAAGTTTAATGATGAGAAATTTCAATTACTCCGATATGGAAAACGTGAGGAAATTAAAATCTCATCGGAGTATAAAACAAATTCCAACCACGTAATAGAGCGAAAAACTAATGTCAAAGACCTGGGAGTGATCATGACAGAGGATATCGCCTTCAAGAACCATAACCCTGTAACAATCGCTTCTGCTAGGAAACTGACAGGATGGATAATGAGAACCTTCAAAACTAGGGATGCCAAGCCCATGTTGACACTTTTCAGGTCGCTTGTTCTATCTAGGCTGGAATATTGCTGCACACTAACTGCACCTTTCAAGGCAGATGAAACTGCTGACCTATAAAATGTGCAGAGAACCTTCACGGCACGCATAACTGCGATAAACCACCTCAGTTACTGGGAACGCTTGAAGTTCCTAAACCTGTACTCCCTAGAACGCAGGCGTGAGAGATACATTATTATATACACGTGGAAAATTCTCGAGGGATTAGTACCAAACTTTCACACGAGAGTCACTCCCTTACGAAAGCAAAAGACTCGGCAGGCGATGGAACATCCCCCCAATGAAAAGCAGGGGTGCCACTAGCACGTTGAGAGACAACACAATAAGTGTCAGGGGTCCAAGACCGTTCAACTGCCTCCCAGCATACATAAGGGGGATTACCAATAAACCCCTAGCTGTCTTCAAGCAGGCACTGGACAGGAACTTAAAGTCGGTACCTGACCAGCCAGGCTGTGGTTCGTGCGTTGGACTGCGTGCGACCAGCAGTAACAGCCTGGTTGATCAGGCCCTGATCCAACATGGGGCCTGGTCACAGACCGGGCCGCAGGGGCGTTGACACCTGGAACTCTCTCCAGGTAAACTCCAGATATGAATGGATCCTGCCTCCACTACATCATTTCCCAAGCTATTCCACTTCCCTGACCACTCTGTGACTGAAGAAATACTTCCTAACATCCCTGTGATTCATCTGAGTTTCAACTTCCAACTGTGTCCCCTTGTTGCTGTGTCCCATCTCTGGAACATTCTGTCTCTGTCCACCTTGTCAATTCCTCTCAGTATTTTATATGTCGGTATCATGTCCCCCCTATCTGTCCTGTCCTCCAGTGTCGTCAGGTCGATTTCCCTTAACCTCTCCTCGTTAGACATACCCCTTAGCTCCGGGACTAGTCTTGTTGCAAACCTTTGCACTTTCTCTAGTTTCTTCATGTGCTTGGCTAGGTGTGGGTTCCAAACTGGTGCTGCATACTCCAATATGGGGCTAGCGTACCCATTGTACAGGGTCCTGAACGATTCCTTATTGAGATGTCGAAATGCTGTTCTTAGGTTTGCTAGGCGCCCATATGCTGCAGCAGTTATTTGGTTGATGTGCGCCTCAGGAGATGTGCCTGGTGTTATACTCACCCCAAGATCTTTTTCCTTGAGTGAGGTTTGTAGGCTCTGGCCCCCTAGGTTGTACTCAGTCTGCGGTCTTATTTGCCCTTCCCCAATCTTTATGATTTTGCACTTGGTGGGGTTGAATTCCAGGAGCCAATTGCTGGACCAGGCCTGCAGCCTGTCCAGATCTCTTTGTAGTTCTGCCTGGTCCTCGTCCGATTGAATTCTTCTCATCAACTTCACTTCATCTGCAAACAGGGACACTTCGGAGGCTATTCTTTCCGTCATATCATTCACAAATAGCAGAAACAGCACCGGTACTGGGACTGACCCCTGTGGAACCCCACTCGTCACAGCGCCCACTCTGACACCTCACCATGTACCATGACTCGCTGCTGTCTTCTTGACAGGTATTCCCTGATCCATTGGAGTGCCTTCCCTGTTATCCCTGCCTGATCCACCAGCTTTTGCACTAATCTCTTGTGTGGAACTGTGTCAAACGCCTTCTTACAGTCCAAGAAAATGCAATCTACCCACCCCTCTCTCTCTCTTGTCTTACTGCTGTCACCCTGTCATAGAACTCCAGTAGGTTTGTGACACAGGATTTCCCGTCCCTGAAACCGTGTTGGCTGTCGTTGATAAGCTCATTCCTTTCTAGGTGTTCCACCACGCTTCCACTCTTCTTCTATACCTCAGGTAATCTCCGTTTGATTCTGGAGATTCTGGAGAGAGTTCCAGGGGTCAACGCCCCTGCGGTCCGGTCTGTGACCAGGCCTCATGTTGGATCAGAGCCTGATCAACCAGGCTGTTACTGCTGGCCGCACGCAGTCCAACGTATGAACCAGACTCCAGGTAGACAGCGTGGCTGGTCAGGCACCGACTTTACGTGCCTGTCCAGTGCCCGCTTGAAGACAGCCAAGGGGTCTATTGGTAATCCCCCTTATGTATGCTGGGAGGCAGTTGAACAGTCTTGGGCCCTTGACACTTATTGTGTTGTCTCTCAATGTGCTAGTGGCACCCCTGCATTTCATTGGGGGGATGTTACATCGTCTGCCGAGTCTTTTGCTTTCGTAGGGAGTGACTCTTGTGTGCAAGTTTGGTACTAATCCCTCTATGATTTTACAAGTGTATATAATAATGTATCTCTCCGCCTGCATTCCAGGGAGTACAGGTTTAGGAACTCAAGCGTTCCCAGTAATGAGGTGGTTTATTGTTTCCTCCTAATGTACACTGGTCATTAATATGGAAGTCCGCCCTTAAAAATATCCTTGGTTGGTTAACTATTCACTTCTTTCCCACATTTAGCACTGAGAGAGAACCGCCGGTATAGCCTGACAGTTTCCTGGAGTTTGTTTTGTAGATTTATCGGTTTCTCCTGTTTTTCCCTCCCATTAACACTGCTGCAGTTGATATGATGGTCAGGTACTGTCAGTATAATTAGAATGTCGCTTCGTAGTTGTACCTCTGGCAGTAGCTGGTGATTGAATGTCAGTCAGCCATGTTTAAATGATCACTTCCACCCCTCACCTGGCACTGAGGGAAAAAAATCGACACTACACTACATTACAGACCTGTCAGTTTCCTTGTATTTTGTTGATTAGGTTTTTCCTTATGTTGATTTCACATTAACACTGTGCAGTTGATATGGGAGTCAGTCACTTCAGTGATGTGGAAAACGTTGCTTGTCAGGATTGTACGTCTGGTAGCGGGTCTGGTATTTGAATGCCGGTCTCCTCTTTTGGTCATATTTGGTCCATTTCGCTGTAGTCAGTTTTCTTGTCACTGTAAGTTCCTTGTATGTTGTTGCAACAGTTCCTACAAATAGACCATTGCTGGAGTCTCAACGGCCCAGGGAATGGCAAAATATAGGAGCAGCCTTGTTGTTGCTGCCTGGTGCCTGGCACCTGGAACCACATGGGCTCACAGGTCACTAGAAACAACAGTCTGGTTGATCAGGCAAGCACCAGATAAACCTGGCCCAGGGTCAGGCATTTGGAGTAAGAAAACTCTTGAAACCTATCAGAGATATATAGATACACTATATGAAAATACTTTAATTTCCTGAATACATTTTCACTGTTCACTAAAATTTTACCTATATAATCACATGTATGCTTAACTAATGGATACACTGGAAATAAAGGAAGTAGGCTCAGTGGAAATGCTGGATACAGAGTAGATATTGATTAGAGAAGCCTCGATAAGCCACAAGTTTCCTAGCTTTAAAACAAGTACATGATATAAGTGTAATCATTATTGTATCAAGTAACCTTGGTCATGAGCAAAATATTGAACGTCAAGAATTTTTTTAATCAGGCGGAAATACTAAAGCTGTTGGAGTTATATAGCCCCTGGGAAATGAATTCAACAATTATAATATTGCACACGAATACAGGGTAAATACTGAGTTTAGTGTCTCAACCGAGTTTCACTATAATTACAAATGAAAGTGACTAATACCGACTGGTTTCTGAAATAGAAAAATAGTTTTAATTTGTGCAAATTGACAAAAAGGGGTTCGTTGGTGTATTTTCATGAAAATAAACACATTAAAAAAAGGCCTTTCTTAAACATTACAGCCGACGTAACCAACTGAAACTTGACCTGATTAAACCTAACTAAACTTATTAAAAAAACGAATAAATAATCAACACTGGTATTAATATTTACCATATATAATGCTCATTCGTCTAGTTCAATTAAATTGTGACTTACATTGTACAAGGTAAATTCACATGTTACTCTCAGGATACATTGCTCTGGGATTGATATTGGACCAGTGTACTTCACTGACCCAGTGAGTCATGACTGAATACACACCACTGACTGGCCAAACATATATTTACTAAACACATTCTACCTCCCAAAAAATAATGCTGCTAATATCACCTTAAAAAATCTGTGCAGATTAATTATTTTTGGCGAGCTGCAGATGGACTGCCTGTATTACAGAAGTGGAAATAATGTAAATTATTAGTTAGTTGTAACTGTTAAACTCAATATTAGCTGAATAAATTAGTATTTTTATATTTGAAGACTGAATGATTAAAAATTTACCTGTAATTACAAACCATATATTAAATATATGACAGCTACAATCAGTATTTTTATGATTATGAAAGACTTCAGATTTATTTTTGTAAATCAAGGTGAAGCGCTAAACCCGTTAAGGACATATGGGTAATAAGAGGCATTCTGATTTGATCCAAGGGAAGAAAATGGCCTCAAAAAAAGAAAAATGTTTTTGTTGTTTGAAGCGTTGATTCATGTGAGAATATTTATTGGACGATCACATTTGTCTTGCACAGTAACATGCAAAGAATCGCGAACAAGCGATGCAAGATGCAAAAAAAAGGGGAGTTGAAAGATAGCTCTAGGTGTTTCGTGTTGCAATCAACACATCAGCAGGTTGCAATTTTGCAGAAAAGAGGACGAAATCCGAGGAAATACGTTCAGTGAGCATTTATGCTAGTAAAAATGCTCACTCTGAACGTATTTGCCCGGATTTCGTCCTTTTTTTCTGCGCCACTACAAGCTCCTAATGATGTGTTGATTGCAACACGAAAAACCTAGAGCTCGGTTTCAATATTCCCCCTAGTTTTGCACAGTAACATGTGTAAAGTGCCGACCATAACCCCCAAAATAGGTAAAGAGTGACCCCATAATCTGAAATTTTGCTAAATTATCAAAAGAATGTAATAGCTCTTCATGTATGACAGACCTTGGCCACTTTGGGCATTTTCTGTGGCTTGCTTTCCATGTTTCCCTTTTATTTATTTCCGAAACGTTGCAATTTGGCGAAGAAAACTCCCGTTTACGTTGTTGTTTTTGTTGGAGATAAAAGTTTTTAGAGGGAGAGGAGCTGTGAAAATATTACCGTATCACTGCCCAGCGAGGAGCCGTATTAACATTACCGATCCAGGGAATGGACATAAGCTGCTGTTGCTGCTGCTGCTCCTCCTCCTCCTCCTCCTCCTACTACTACTACTACTACTACTACTACTACTACTACTACTACTACTACTACTACTACTACTACTATACTACTACTACTACTAATAATAATAATTCATAATAAATTAGACACATGTGCAACACTTGGGTATCTTTAATGATGAAACGTTTCGCCACACAATGGCTCATTAAAGATACCTAAGTGTTGCACATGTGTGTAATTTATCAACTTGTCGGTTCTCTGAACCATTCATCTACAATAATAATAATAATTAATAATTATCTTTATTTCAACTAGTACATGATACAACTTATACAGACCATAGCTGACATCAGTGACATACTATATAGAAAGCCCCTTGTTATGCAGAGCATTTTGGGTAAATTATGTTCATTTTGTACCCGAGAGTTCGAACCACACTATATGGCTAACACCCAAGTACCTATTTACTGCTAGGTGAACAGGGACAGCAGGATTTTTAACCCAGAGGGTAGCCACCCAGGATATACCAAGAAAATCAGTGCGTCATCGAGGACTGTCTTATTTCCATTGGAGTCCTCTAATCTTGTCCCCCAGAATGCCACCAACACGAGTCAATTAACACCCTGGTACCTACTTACTGCTGGGTGAACAGGGACAGTAGGGTGTTAGGTGACTAACACCCTGGTACACCTACTTACTGCTTGGTGAACCCCAGTGGAAATCAAGGACTCCAATGGAAATAAGTCAAGGACCCCAATGGAAATAAGTCTTTACACCGGTTGTCTATGTTCACCCATCAGTAAAATGGGTACCTGGGAGTTAGTCGACTGGTGTGGGTCGCATCCTGGGACAAGGACCTAATTTGCCCGAAATGCTCTGCATAACAAGGGACTTTCTATATAGTAGTGTCATTGATGTCAGCTAGGCCTGTATACCTTGTACATGTACTTGTAGTAAATAAATATATTATTATTATATTATTATTATTATCATCGAAGTTCAATTGGTGTACATAGGCCTCAATCCATCATTTAGAAATTGCTGACACATTCCTGCTTAAGAATTGGGATAAATAGTGTGGAAACCCCTACAATTCGGCAACAAGATGGAAATATAGAGGAATCCGATTCTTCCCAGCAGCACACCTTAGCTAAATGATGCTTACCCATAATGTACAGTAGTTTTGCGTTGGCCATCATCTGTGAAGACTTTTCTACTGTGCTTCCGTTCTTAGCTACCTGAGATTGGATGATGGCTTCCCTCAACTACGACCAGCTATATCTCTAAATGAAGGCGGAATTAACGAAAGCTAGAAGAGAAATTCAACGATTGAAGGGTATATGCAAGGATTATCCCCAGAACAATGTCGTCGATGATCAGACCAACGAATGGATGCTAGTCAGATCTGAAGGGTTGAAGCTGAAGTTGAAGAAGGTCCAGGAGACTGCTGTGAAACCAGCAACTCTTTTCCTTGTTATCTGACGAATGTGAAGACATCCCAGCGAAGAACATCTCTACAAAGACCGTCGAGAACATCATGCACACCGCCAGTAGAGGTAAGAACATTGTTTTAGTTGGGGATAGTCAGATTAGGTTTATGGATAGGAATTTTGTCTTAAGGATAGGAATAGGAGGCAGAGGGTATGTTATCCTGGGGCTGGGATGAAGGATATTGTTAGCCGTTTGGACGACATCATGAGAGGTAATGGGAGCAATCCTATTATCTGTCTCAGTGCTGGAGGCAACGATGTTGGCAGACCTAGGAGTGAGGAGCTGATTAGCAGTTATAGGTCAGCAATAGACAGAATTAGGAAGAAGGGTGGGAACCCTGTCATATGTGGTATTTGCCAAGGAGAGGAGTTGAATGAATGGTTGTCCAGGCAATTGGTGTCAATTGCTGGCTGGACAAATACTGTAAGGAAAATGCAGTAACATTCATTGACAACTGGGACCTCTTCTATGGCAGAAATGACATGTATGCCAGGGATGGGGTTCACTTATCTAGGTGGTGGTTTGGGGGCACTGACAACTGCAGTGGAGGGAGCTGTTAGGGCTTTAAACTAGAAAAAGTTAGTGGTATGGGTTATGGGGGGAAAACAGTTAAGTCCCAGTGTAGTAATGTTATACATTCTAGGGGAACTAGTAATAGGCAGAATAAGGTGGATATTGGAAAGTCAGTGGCACTAGGTGACAAGGACAGTAATAGGTATAGTGGAAAAACAGAAATGAGCAGGAAGGGTAAAGAGAAAGGAGGGTCTTTAAATGAATATTGCACCAATAGTCGTAGTGCTAGGAATAAGATGGACGAGTTGAGTTTAGTTGCAAGTACAGGTAATATTGATGTTTTTGCAATAACTGAAACATGGTTTAATATGAAAAATCGGGACATGCCTGCCGAATGTCACATTCAGGGTTTTAAATTGTTCCAAGTAGACAGAAGTATCGGGAAGGGGGGTGGGGTGGCACTCTATGTCCGTGATCATTTAAATTGTTGCATAAAAACGGGTAAAAAGTCTGAAATAACACATACAGAGTCTGGATAGAATTTTCAGAGGGTGTGAAAATTTATTTTAGGCGTGATTTACCGTCCTCCAAACTTAGATAGGGAACAAGGGAGACTACTTTGGGAGGAAATTGTTAAGGCCACAAGGCACGATAACGTAGTAATTTTAGGGACTTTAACTTTAGTCAGATTAATTGGAATTTCTTGACAGGGAATTTAGAATCTAACGACTTTTTAGAAGTAGTTCAGGATTGCTTTTTGAAGCAGTTTGTGACAGAACCTACAAGGGAAATAACCTACTTGACTTGGTTCTGGCAAGCAAGGAAACCCTTGTTAATAATTTAGAAATTACAGAGGAACTCGGCTCAGCGACCATAAGTCAATTACTAGCATTGAATGGATGTATGATAGTAGGGATAATTCAGTAACGGTCCCAGATTTTCGCTTAGTAGATTATAATGGACTTAGAGAACACTTATCAACTGTGGACTGGGGTAACGAAGAGAGGTATCAATATGACAGTTTTCTTAACACTATACAGGCTGCCCAAAGAACATTTATCCCGTGCACAGAAGCCCTCCAAACTTTCCTCAGCACTGGTGAACATCCTCCAGATGGATCGAAAAAATGGAACCGACTCCGCATGAATCAGATACATGATCTGTGGCAAGTAAGGCAACAGCGGCACTTCTCCGCTCCATGGAATATTACCCCATTCCAAACTACCATCCCTCCATTTCCCAAACTACTTCTTAAATCACAACCAAAGCTTCGCCTTGAAGCCAAACATGATGCCTTAAACTGTATTGATAATTTAGCCAAGAGCACACTCCTCACAAATTATTTACGTTGATGGTTCTGTTCAAATCCACTGGTGCAGCTGGTAGTGCTGCTGTTGTCATACAGAATGATGGCTCTCTTAAAGAAATTGAGCACGCATCAATAACGGGCCTCTACCCTTCAGACAGAACTGTTTGCCATACTCCTTGCACTCAAATGCGTCCATGTATCTAAGGTTAACTCTCTAATTGTAACTTATTCTCTGTCATCCATAAATGCTCCCAACTCATCAAGTATAACTTGTAGCATGCTCGTGTCAGAAGCCAGGCACAGGTATGGTAGGATTCTGGATAGTAGAGTCAGAGTGCACATGCTGTGGATTCCATCTCACATTGGTCTTCAGATGCATGATATAACTGATAAATTGGCTAAGTTTTATGCTTTCAAAGAGGGGGTAGATTACAATCTTGGCTTGTCAGTTAGCAGTTTGAGAACAATAATACGAAAAGAACTTCAACTGAATTTTATTGACTTAAGACTCAGGGAGATTGACACCAGTCAGTCCATCTATCATCATTCTATCATGCAGGAGGAGCCACATGTCTATGGTGCATCCAACAAAATAAGCAGACTCTGGATGTCACTACCGCCTCGCCTCCGGCGGGTTACAAGTATCTTTGGCAGGTTAAATCACCACCACCAGATGAGACCAAACAAGATGTAAACTTTCCAGTTGGATTATTGTCACACCCTGCGTCATTATGTACTGGAGTGGATAAAGTTAATGAATTCAGAGACTACTCACTCAGAAATGTTCAAGATATGTCAAGTATTTTATCCACAGTGGTATATTACAGACCATTCTGGAAAAATACCCTGACTTTGCTCCCTGTAAATAAAGCATTGACACGTGTGTGTGTGTGTGGTGTTAGTTACCATTTTGTCCTAGGCACATGTCAATTAGACACTAGGCCTGTTGTTGTATGTGTGTTTGTGTGTGTGTGTGTAAGGAAACACTGAATGTTTCTGCCCCACGAATTGAACCCGGCCCCTCCGTGCGTGAAGAGAGCTTTACCCACTCAGGCCAACGGGGCTGTGTGTATGTATATATGTGTACTCACCTAGTTGTGGTTGCAGGGGCCGAGTCAAAGCTCCTGGCCCGCCTCTTCACTGGCCGCACTGTCACTCTCCCTGCGCCATAAGCTTTATCATACCTCTGCTTAAAGCTATGTATAGAGCCGCCTCACTACATCGCTTCCTAAACTATTCCACTTCCCTGACAACTCTGTGACTGAAGAAATCTTCCTAAATCTCTGTGATTCATCTGAGTCTTCAACTTCCATCTGTGTCCCCTGTTGTTGTGTCCCATCTCGAACATTGCCTGTCCACTTTGTCAATTCCTCTCAGTATCTTATATGTTGTTATCATGTCTCCCTATCCTCCTGTCCTCCAGTGTCGTCAGGTCCATTTCCCTTAACCTCCCCCCGTAGGACATACCCCTAGCCCGGGGCAGTCTTGTTGCAAACCTTTTCACTTTCTCGAGCTTCTTCACACTTTAGGTGGGGTTCCAAACTGGTGCTGCATACTCCAAAGGGCCCAACGTACACAGTGTACAGGGTCCTGAACGATTCTTTATTAAGATGTCGGAATGTGTTCTTAGGTTTGCAGGCCCATATGCTGCAGCAGTTATTTGGTTGATGTGCCTCAGGGAGATGTGTCTGGTGTTATACTCACCCCAAGATCTTTTTTCCCTTTATTGAGGTTTCAGCCTGCCCCCAGGCGACCCGTCTGCGGTCTTCTTTGCCCTTCCCCAACCTTTTATGACTTTGCACTTGGTGGGTTGAACTCCGTATGTGCATGTGTATGTATATACATGTATGTGTGTGTATGTGTGTGTGTATATGTATGTGTATATGTAATGTGTGTGTGTGACCCAACAATTAAAATTTGCACCAATAACTCATTACAGTTGTGGTGGGGAGACTAAAGATTGCTCATTGCTTTATAATTTTTTTAGATAACCAAAGACGTAATAAATTTACTTACATGATTCATTACCTTGTAACTAGTGAATTCATTACCATTTTCCTTTTTTAGCTATCAAAAATTTTTGGGGGCCCCTTTGACCCTATATTCCCTGAATCTGAAATACCTTTTAACTTGTCATGATTGTGACCATCTGAGTTCATTACCTTTGTAATTGCTCAGACAAATTGAGGTCCGTCCCGGGGCCCCTTTTACCTCTGTAATCTTTTGACACCGCCCCAGGATGGGTAAGGGGGAAAAAAAATATCAAACTAACTAACTAACCCGATAAAGAAATTAGATCAAGTAGAAATGACCCAAAAAGGATAATAATAGGTCAAGCATCTTTT
>WNWK01055351.1:0-11303 GCA_009830355.1 Cherax destructor
ATTCTTTCCCTTGTGTTGATTCATTCCCTTTTGTTAACTTGTTAAATATAAAAAATTTGGGGCCCAGTCCCTGGACCCATTATTTTTTGCAATTTTTTGGGACTGCCCACAGGATGGGTAGGGGGGCATAATAAAGATATAAAACCCAACAAATAAATTTTTTTATTCATTTGTATTACCCCAAGGGTGGGGGAGAACTTTTTTAAAACATCAACATAAAACAAATCAAAAGGCCCTTAACATGGGCTAGGGAAACCCCTTCCCCCAAAAATTTTTTCACATTAGCACCATGTTGGGGTTTGAGCCAGCTTTTAAGCTGTTTGGCTCAACCCCAACTATAGTCTAATGTGGGGGGTGTGAAAAATGTGACATACCCCATGTTGGCCCTTAATTATTGTGCTTTCCCAATGTTGATATTGTTTAAAAGTTTTCCCCAAACCCGGGTTAATGCAAAAGAACTAAAATTATTCTTTCCTTTCCCCCCAAATTTAAAAAGGGGTTTTTAAATTGAGGAAGGACCCGGTATTTCTAGTATCAGTGATAGGATTTTTGGGAGATTAACACTGTACTTGGTATTAAATTTAAAAATAAAACCAACACTGTCACAATGAATCTTACTAAATGTCTAAAGTAAATACCATAGATCTAAATGGTTGTGAAAACATAAAATTAAATTAAATTTTTAACCCTCCATGAATTGTATTAAAACCCCAAAGCTTTTTAAGTTGCTGCCCGACCACTGTGGTGTGGGGGTGTGCTGTCAGGCGCCTCTGGGGGGCCAGCTTAACCCCCCATTTTCTCGGCAAGGGCCGGGAAGTAAAGAAGGAAAAGAAAATCAGTTTTTGGGGTGCTCGGGGCCTTTCCCCCCAAATGTAAGCGATCCCCTTCCCTCTCTACGTGATAAATATGGTTTTGCCCACTTCAATATTTATGGATATCCCCGAATGGGGGCAAAAAGGGTGTTTGTGAAATTCTCTCAAAGTGGTGTCAAAGGAAGAGCTGTTGGCTTTAACAAGACAAGGGGAAAAGTGGGGGAAGGGGTTGGAGGTGCGGCTAAAAGGGACATTCACATTTTTTTGGATCGGATTCGAAATTTCCATTTAAAACCCAGAAGAAGAGGGGAAAGGGGGTTTTAAGGGCCTATAATTCATAGGAAATTTTGTCGGTAGGTGGGAAGGGGGTGCCTTTTCCAGGTTTTTGAAAAAGGACCCATAAGTCTGAAGATTATTGGGGATCCCTATCCATCATATGAAATTGATCCCCCTTTTCGTCACAAGTATATGGACTATCCCAGGGCAAGTGGGGGACATCCGGCTATGTGGCGGGGGCATTTGGGGGGGTTTTGTGGGGAGACAAGGCCCCAAACCCCAGAAAAGACGTAGAGGAGGTGGGGGGATTGGGTGTGGATGGCCTTTTCAGTGACAGGGAAGGGGAAGGGGTCTTCCAGGGCGTAAAAAATGGAGGACATCGATGGGGGGGATGAATGGGCAAGCGGAGGAGTTGGTGGTGACATTACCCCCCCGAACTTTGTCAAGAGGGGCAAAATTCTACGGTCGCCATCGGGACAGGGGGGATGGCAATTTGGTAAATTTGGGAAAATCCTTGTTGGGGGAAAGGAAGTTGTTGATAGTCCACCACCCGTGGGCAAGGGGTATAAAGCTGCAGAATCCCCGGGAAGTAATGGAAAGTCTGGGCGAAAAGCTGGTAGCGGGGGAAGTAAGGGGAGGGGAAGGGGTTTAATAAAGGTGACGTGTGTGGGGTTTAGGGGGGAAGGGTTCATGAGGGGGGACAATGAGCAGGGGCAGTGTCTGAAAAAGATCATAGGTGGAAAAGGAAAATTTGTAAAAATCTAGTGGTTTTTGGGGAAGATGATGTTTGGCCGGCTCAAAAAAAACGGGGAAAAGAAAGTTTACAAAAAGGGAAATGGGGGAATGAGGGGGGTAAGGAGAAGCGTGAGAAAGGTGGGGGGAGGGCCCAGGGGTGGGTACTTCGTCAATGCAGGTGGAGCACAGTAAGCATCAGGAAACCCCCTTTAAAAATTTAAGGTTTAAGAATGAATTTAATGGCCCCCCGGGAGCGGGGGTCAAGGATGTGGGTTGAGAGTTTTTTGGGGAGAGGGGGTTTTGATGTTTGTTTCCTCCAAGAACACAATTATAGGTGTGGTGGGAATTTAAAATTTAAAAGGGGTTTAAATTTATATACAGGAAGTTGGGAACTTTTTAAAGGGAGGGGTTTTGGGTAGGTATTAGGAACCCTCCCCTTTTTTCATTTGGGCCGGGGGAGGAGGTGGGGGGGGGCGGATTGAAAGGGTGGGGGGTTTGGGGTGACATTTCGGTTTGTTTTCTGGTGTGTATATGCCAAAGGGTTAATGTGCCTAGTATAAAGGGGGGATTTGAAAAGGGATTTTTTAAATTTATCTTTAAAAGGGGTCTTCCTGTGGCGGTGTTTCAGTGGAACTGGGTGTTTTTTGGGGGGAATGGGGGAAAACCCGGAAAAGGAGCAGGTTGTGTCCCGGGGTTTGGGGGATTTAAAGGGGAAAAGTTAGTTGGGGGAATTGTAGATGGTAGAAAAATTAGGGTAGAACATCGTTTATTGGGAAAGGATATGCGCAGGTTAAAAATTTAACGTGTCTTAAGTAAAAATTTGGGGAAAAAGGGGTGCGTAATATAGATGTTGGATTTTCAGACCCGGGGGGTTGGGGTTTTGCTGTGTTGGGGTGGGTGGGTGCTGTTAAATATTACCGGACTTGTGGAGGTTGAATGTTAATTTGCTGAAAAGGGGGGGGCCGTGGGGGGTTTGGGGCTTGGTGGGGGGGGTTCTGGGGTGGGGTGGGGGTTTTTGGACTTTGGGGAATTTTGGGGGAATTTGATGGCAAAGGGGGCAGTGAGGGTTATTATAGGCGTAAAGGGGGAGGGGGCCCAGGTATAGGTATGGGCAAAAGAGATATTTGGAAGGGGGGGTTACGGGATTGTTATAGTGGTGGGGGAAATTGGTCCATCAAAGGGAAAACCGTTTTAAAAGGGGAGCCCAAAAGGATATTCAGAATGAATTTTTTAGGGCAAAAAAGGGGTTTGAGTCAATTAAAAAAGGGGGGTGTTATGGGGTGATAGGCCCTGGGTACTTTTTTGAGGAAATTTGGGGACACGTAGAAAGGAAACAAAAAGGCGTTGGGGAGGAGGGGGATTGGGGGTTACCCTTGGGTCAGGTGTTAAAACTAGGAGGGGATGGGGCTTATGCGGGTATTTTTTTAGAATAAGTTCATGGGTAGAGTGAGGGATGAGGGTTTGGGGGGGTTTGGTGAGAGAGCTTTCCCAGGAGGGGTTTGGGGAGGAGGAAAAGGGAAAGGTTAGGTGGAAAAATTTTGGATTGGGAAATTTGGCAAGCAGTGCAAGGGTTCCCAAGGGGAAAGGGAAACCTGGGGTGGATTTTACCTGGGGATTTCTACGTATGTCATTGGGATTTTTGAAGGATTTTTAGTAAAGGTTGAATCAAATAAAGGATGGGGAAACGATGGATGGGGTGCAGGGGGACTGGGGTGGTGGTGTTGTCCCAAAAAAGGAAAGGAAACAGTGATTTTTTGAGGGGGTATAGGGCAATAATTTTGTTATGTTCTGATTACAAGATTTTCCAAGTTTTTGGGAAAAGGATGAAAAGGGTGTTGGGAAAGGGTTTTGGGACGGTCAGTTTGGTATACCAGGGCGTAGGGTTTTGGGCGGGGATAAAAAATTTAAAACTTTTTGGGGGTAAGAACCTTGATGGGGCCTTGGGAGGGCCCAGGTTTGGGGTTGGGGGTTCGGGGGGGGTTTAGAGGGCAGGAGGGTTGTCCCCTATCTCAGACCCTTTTGGGTGTCTGCAAGACCCCTTTTTTTTGGGTTTGGGGGGGATGGGATGGGGTGAAAAGGGGGTTGTAAACGGGCATAGTAGTTTGGATGACACTAAAATTGGTGGGGGGAGGGTTTAGGAAATGTTAATAAGATTATAGAGGTTTTTGGGGGGGGGACTGGGTGGGCATAAGAGCGAAATCAAAGTTGTTGGGTAGGTTCGGGGGGGGTGGGCCTTGGGGGGAGTAGGGGGGGTGGATTTGTTGATAGTTTAAAAAAATGTGGGGTCTTTTTTAGTCATATAGTCAGTTGGCAAGGACTTAAATTAGTTAGTGGTGAAAAAAACAGGAGGTTAGGGGGGTTTGTCCGGAGAGGTAACGTTGAAAAAAAGCAGTGGAGTGAATCCTAATTTATAGTAAACTGTGGTTTTGGGATGTTTATCCTTTACGGGGTGTGACATAAGAATTGGGGGGGGGTTTTGATACATTTGGACTATGGGAGGCACTGTTGGGGAAAAGTGACAGGGGGGGGGGCCCGGGGGGGGAGGGGTTTCCAGGGGGAAGGCTTAAAAGATATACAAAAAAAATTTTTGAAAGGGGGGGGAAGGGGGGGAGGCGAGGGGGGGGTTATGATTAGGCTAGGGGGGTGGAAGGGGGGGGTTTTGCATTTGGGTTTTTTGAATACCTTTAGTTTCGGGGTGCCAGGTAGGGGAAGGGAGAAGTTGTAGGGGGGGGGGGAGAAAAAAGATAGTGCAGGGATGGGGTTTTACCCCAAATTTTAAAATTGGGAAAAATTTGGGGGTTTTGGGGTGAAAGGCTGCGTATACCACCTATAGGGAAAAGGGTATGGGTTTTTATTAGGCATTTTGGATAAAGGGAAAAATTTAAATGGGATAAAGGGGGGGTTGTGCTTTGAAATGGGGGGGCTTGAAACTGCGATCCTTATTTTTTTTTTGGGGGAGTTGGGGGGGTGGGGGGAAAGGTTTAGTGGGGTTTTTAAAGGGGGGGCGGGGTTTGTCAAAACCCCAAAATTTGGAGTTGAGGGGGTCCTGAGGTGTAAAAAGGGGGGGCATATTTGTGGGGGAATTTACATCTCGTGGGGGATGAGAAGGGCAGGGGGGTTGTTTAAATGGGGATTTTTAGGAAGAAATTTTAATCAAATTTTGCAGGAAGGGGGGTAAGGGTTTTTTTTGGGGTTTAGGGAAACCCCCCGTTTTGTTTTGTTGGGGGGGGGTAGGGACAAATTAGTTTTGTGGGAGGATGGTTTTTTTTGGGTAGGGGGTAAGGGGGAAAAGAGGATGGTTTTTTTGATCTTAGGTTTGGGCCTTTTTTCAATAAAATTTAAAAAAAAAAAAATTTTTTTTGTTAACAGATTAGTGAGGTTGGCGAAAAGGGGTTGGGGGAAAGGGGGGGGTTTGGGGGCAAAGGGGGCTTCCTGTTTTCTAACTGTCGGTCATCATAATCTTTAGGGGTTTTGAGTCAAAACCCTTTGTTGATAAATTAAAGGAAAAAAAAAAATATATATATTGGAAGATCTCTTAAAAATCCGCCTGTTGGGGGAAACCCTGTGTTGGGTATGGAAAAGTTCATCGGCAGGTGTTTGAGTATGTTGGGGGCGTGTGTGTGGGGGAGAAAAATTATTTTCCTTTTTTGTTAATTTTTTAGCTACCACGGGGTAATTTTTTTGTTTTGTCTGTGTCATACACAGGGAATGTCATATGGTTCAAGCATGACATGGTGGTGGTAAATATTGAAATGTATGGGTATGGGGAGGTTTTATTTGATGTGCACCAGGTTCTAGGAGCACTGTTGTGGTATACAGCAGTAGGTTAGGTAAGGCTCCAGACTTTTGAAGAGTTAGCTTTTTGATCTTAAGTGATCGTTGAATGTAATATAGTGGTGTCTTACATTGTAATGACAGTTAATTTTGATTAATATTAGTAATGTGTGTAGGGTGTTGGGATTTTGTTCGAGGTGTTGTTAGGTCAAAGAAAAAAATTGTTTTGTATATAATATAGATGAGGTTTTACAGTTGTATTGAGATATGTTTTTAAAAAAAAGGGGGGGGGAGTTAGGATAGTACACAATTTCAAGTTTAATAAGATGCTGTTTGTGACTTGTATTATGACTTTTACATCTGACTCGAAAGGGTTTTTCCTTAAAAATGAAAAACAAAAAAAAGGAATGGAAGGGGGTTTACAAGTGTACATGGTAGAGCTGTAATGGTTTCATGTTATTTGGTGTATTACAGTGATACCAGGTCTTGGACTGTTTGGGTAAGACTTTTGCAGAACAGTATTGTTCATGTGTGTTTATGGAATGTAATATGATTTTTAATTTTTATTAAGGCAGTTGTGGTGTTTAATTTTTTGTAACATGTGTGAGCAGGGAGATGGGTATTGAGGTGTGGTTAGGTAAAGGCAGTTTTTGTTTTGTGTATAGTTTTGCTGAAGTTTGTAGTTGTATTCTGATATTTTCCAGTAAAGATAAGACAACCTAGTAAATAGGTTAATACGAAGGAGATTGATTATATTTGTGTTTCGTTTTCTGGTAGGGTGAGGAGCTTATGTATATGTTTCAATATGCGATTTTGTCATGACATGTATTGTATATACTGTTTTGAATAAAATATAAAAAAAAAATCACATCCGGTTCAGGAAGGTCCAACGGGCAGATGTGGGGAATTATGAGACTATCTGTCTGGGCTTCACGCCACTTACAACCAAATAATCTCAACTGGAGATGACCGCCAATTTAAGTTACCGCAGTCACTCCCGCCCTGGTGACAGAAACGGCTCCCTTCTATTTTTCACACGCTCTAGACCACTTCTATCCTAGACCAGTTATAATAAATTACAATAGATCGCACTAGTACGTACGATACAATAAAGATTGTGGACTGTATTTTGGTATTGGACTGATTAGAAAGAGAAGGAAGAGAGTACACACATTAACACGATAAGACCATCACTCACCCAGTGATCAGGCATATGGTCACTGTCTTGAACACTATGTGCTTAATTGTCCACTTATTGAGGAATATAGAGATAGACAGTATAATAACCTATGTGACATGTCAAGATGTCTTATTAATGAAAATAAGATACCAGTTATACTAAGCAAATTTCCTAAATTTGCTTGTAACAGATAAGTGAACTGTAGATATAAATCCATATATACAATTGTTAACCCTTTTGGGGCTTAGTTCCTAGGCCTTTTGTGTATCTATATGCTCTTGCGCTACCGTCCACATGATGAATATGGGGTGCACAATAAACTAGCCACTTCGGTGGTCTGGTGGCTAGAGCTCTCGCTTCACACAGGAGGCGGGTTCGATTCCCGGCGGATGGAAACATTTCGACGTGTTTCCTTACACCTGTTGTCATGTTCACCTAGCAGCAAATAGGTACCTGGGTTGTTAGTCGACTGGTGTGGGTCGCATCCTGGGGGACAAGATTAAGGACCCCAATGGAAATAAGACAGACAGTCCTCGATGACGCACTGACTTTCTTGGGTTATCCTGGGTGGCTAACCCTCCGGGGTTAAAAATCCGAAGAAATCTTATCTTATTTATCCATGAACGGCACGTTCATGATAATGTTATCATGTGCTCATGATAACATGAACATAGATGGGCACGTTTATGGCACAACTTGCAATCTGAACAGACTGACTGATGTTGTAGTGGCCAGGCTTAGGCTTGGCTACAAGTACTTCTGGCAGTTTGGGAGACACAGATGATGATCAAACTAAATGCAAATTATGTGATCAGGCATATGGTCACTGTCTTGAACACTATGTGATTAATTGTCCACTTACTGAGGAATACAGAGATAGACAGTATAATAACCTATGTGACATGTCAAGATATCTTATTAATGAAAATAAGATACCAGATATACTAAGCAAATTCCCTAAATTTGCTTGTAACAGATAAGTGAACTGTAGACATAAATCATATGAACAATTGTTAACCCCTTTGGGGCCTAGTTCCTAGGCCTTTTGTGTATCCATATGCTCTTGCACTACCGTCCACAGGATGGATATGGGGTGCAGAATAAACTAGCCACTTCGTTGGCAAAATCTAATCACCCAGTATCATTGATGGTCACTGGAGATCGTTGACATATCCACAGTAAGCTTTCATTAACATAACATACCTAACTGGCCAATAATGGTTGTTACGATAAGAAGAATACTTACTGTGGGGAGGAGGCAGCATGCTTGTCAATCTTCCTCCGACGGTTCTCGTTGTCTTGCTAGTAGACACAAGTCTCCCGGCAAGATGATGATGGTAGATTCGTTGTCCCAATTAATTAAGGAATTGTTGATTCCTTACCAACTCTGCGGTCCTCGGGAAAGGACTGAGAATTTAACCTGCAGTTAGTCGGGAAATGGCGAATTGTATCATCTCACCTCTTCCCTTAATTTCAGTTTATTAGTATTAATTTATCCACTGTTCACACGACGAATTAGTGTCTCACTGATTTATACTTGTTAACAGTCTATACGTTGAGGTTCGAAGCCGATGAATCGAGATGAAAATGATCATTTCCTCCATACCCAACATGGCGGCCTCGTGTAGCGTCCCTCACGCAGGTGATCAAGAATTTTTTCCCTTCCTCTCATCATATTAACATGATTCCCTGGACATTGACGTCTCACAGTATTCACCAATGTTAATTCCCGTCACTTCAACCCACGGAATGTTACCCAGTATCAGGGTTTTTGACCGTATCAAGTCGAATAATCACGCCACCTAGCCCATAGTAACTATAGATAGGCCTACCGTACCAAGACTACCCTCTGCCCACAATTGAACTGCCGATTCTGCCTCACTCCCCTCGCGCATGCATAACGGTATGTTGGTTCTCTCCTTAACTCAGTTAAATGATAACCAACAACAGCACATTAATGAGATCTATTGATATTGGAAAGTTTATCTGGTATAACTTTCGGAAAATACCCATATTTTTCACAGATATTATCGTAACACCACAAGACTTTGAAAATGCAATAAATGACATGCCCATGCACTCTGCCCCAGACCCAGACTCATGGAACTAGGTGTTCATCAAGAACTGCAAGAAGCCCCTGTCACGTGCCTTCAGCATTCTATGGAGTGGGAGCATGGACACAGGGGTCATCCCACACTCATTAAAATTAACAGACATATCCCCACTCAACAAAGGTGGCAGTAAAGCAGTTGCAAAGAACTACAGACCGATAGCACTAACATCCCATATCATAAAAATCTTTGAAAGGGTTCTAAGAAGCAAGATCACAAATATACCCATCAGTTACACAACCCAGGGTAACATGGGTTTAGAACAGGTTGCTCCTGCCTGTCCCAGCTATTGGACCACTATGACAAGGTCCTGATGTTAAGAAGATTAATGACCCAGAGATAGCTAAACTCCTTATGATCCAGAATCAAACAATCACCAAGCTTACCCAGGAAATGCAGGAGCTTAAAACCTCCAACGCACAGTACCTCGTCAAGATCACAACTCTGGAAGACAAACTAAGCACTCTAGAACAACTAAGCAACACACACACCCAGTCTGTAGACACCATCAACACTCTGAAAGACCAAGTCACCCAACTGAATAAGAACATCATAGAAGAAAGATCACGAGTGGATCTACAACTTACTGATGTCATCAACAACTTCCAAGACCATAATGACCAACAACAGCTAAGTGACGCTGTTGTAGTTAATAGCAAACATCTTCCACCTACAGTACTCACCTAATTGTACTCACCTAACTGTGGTTGCAGGGGTCGAGACTCAGCTCCTGGCCCCGCCTCTTCGCTGTCCGCTACTGGGTCTCTGCTCTCCCTGCTCCATGAGCTCTATCATACCTCGTCTTAAAACTATGTATGGTTCCTGCCTCCACTATATCTTTCTCAGACTATTCCACTTCCTGACTCTCTGTGGCTGAAGAAATGCTTCCTAACATCCCTTTGACTCATCTGAGTCTTCAGCTTCCAGTTGTGTCCCTTGTTTTCGTGTTTCCCTCTCTGGAACATCCTGTCCCTGTCTACCTTGTCGATTCCCCGCAGTATTTTGTATGTCGTTATCATGTCTCCTCTGACCCTTCTTTCCTCCAGTTTGTTAGTCCTTTTCCCTAACCTTTCTTCATAGGACAGACCCCTGAGTTGTGGAACTAGCCTTGTCGCAAAACCTTTGCACTTTTCTAGTTTCTTTACGTGCTTGACAGGTGTGGGTTCCAGACTGGTGCTGCATATTCTAGGTATGGGCCTGACGTACACGGTGTACAGTGTCTTGAACGATTCCTTGTTTAGGTAACGGAACGCTAATCTTAGGTTGCCAGTCGCCCATATGCGCCGCAGTTATCTGGTTGATGTGTGCCTCCGGAGACGTACTTGGCGTTATACTCACCCCAAGGTCTTTCTCCTTTGCCGAGGTTTGAGCCCTTGTCCACCTAGCCTGTACTCTGTCAGCGGTCTTCTTTGTCCTTCTCCGATCTTCAGACTTTGCATTTGGTGGGATTGAATTCGAGAAGCCAGTTGCTAGACCAGATGTCAAGCTTGTCCAGGGTCTGTTTGAAGTCACTGCTTGGTCCTCTTCCGATGTGATTCTCCTCATTAATTTCACATCATCTGCGAACACAGACACTTCTGAGTCTATCCCATCCGTCATGTCGTTTACACTGCAAGAATAACACTGGTCTAGGACTGACCCCTGCAGTACGCCGCTCATCAGGCGCCCACTGTGATACCTCATCACGCACCATGACCCGTTGTTGCCTCCCTGTGAGGTATTCCCTGATCCATTCAGTGCCCTTCCTGTTATACATGCTTGTTCTTCCAACTTCTTTACTAATCTCATGTGAGGAACTGTGTCGAAGGCCTTCCTGCAGTCACCCAAGAGACATGCATGGAGGCCACCTTACAACTTTTCAAGGACCACCTTAGCCTAAACATACGTAGTGATGAACTAAAAGATTGCAAACTGATGGGCTACCAAGCAGGGAAAAAAACAGTGCTATTAAAATTCAATACCAGCTTGCAAAGAAACAACCTACTAAAAACATCCATAGCTATGAAATCTGATGTTTACGTTAATGAATGCCTACAAACAAGACAAAACCTCCTTTATCGGTTAAGAAAATTAGTGCAATGCCCAAAAATTCATCAGTGCTTTGTGAGGATGGTAAAATCGCAGTTAGGAAACAGCCCACTGGGAAGAGAGTACATCATCTCTACAGAATATGAACTAAAAACATTCCTGAGTGAGGCTAGGTTAACAAATTAGAATAATATGTAGTAAACCCACTGTCCACGATTAGTGTTATGAATCATCTATAAATTTTGTTCCCCAAAAATTCTAATACCCTCTTACCATTAAATTTTCACTTTTATATCCAACTACCATTCTACCTCATAGTCTTAATTCTCCTCATAGTCTTAATTTGTATTTGATAACTACAAAATCCCCTTATTATTCAAGCTTTAT
>WNWK01055352.1:0-11302 GCA_009830355.1 Cherax destructor
GCAAAATTCTAATTTTTGGTAGACCCCTTTTGCATCTTGAAAACTTCGATGAAAGGTTGTTAGATGGGGGATCACAACGATTTCAAAAAGCCGTTCCCTTTTGGGATGAAAGTACAAAGGGGGACCCTCCCACATTAAAATTATCGGTTTTCTCTCAAAAAAAAAGGGCCCAGTCATATAAGGTTTAAAAAACGTCGGTCTGGGCAGAGAAGCCCCGTTAATGCAAGTTGGATAGACTACCGGAGATCTCCACTCCCGGGGTTTTCCCGGAGAGTTCCCAGGGGTCAACCCCCCCGCCCCCGGTCTGGCCAGGCCCCCTGTTAAACCAGACCCTGATAACCGGGGCTGCGGGCCCCAACGCGTCAACGTGAACCACAGCCCGGCTGATCAGGTACCGCAGGTGCCTGCCCAGTCCTGCGAAACACCCGGGGTTGTTGGTAATCCCCTGATGATGCGGGGAGGCAGTTGAACAATCTGGGGCCCCCTCACATTTTTGTGTTGCCCCTCAACGTGCTAGTGGCACCCCTGCTCTTCATTGGGGGATGTTACATCGCCTGCCGAGTCTTTTTTTTTCCGGGTGATTTTTTGTGCAAGTTGGTACAAGCCCCCGAATTTTCCATTTTATATAATAATGTTCTCCCGTCTGCGTTCTAGAGAGTACAGGTTTGGGAATTTAAAGCGTTCCCAGTAGTGAGGTGGTTTTCCTTTGCGTGCAGTGAAAGTTCCTGAAATTTTAAAGGGTCGCATTTCCCCCCGCCTTAAAAGGTGCAGTTAGTGTGAAACAATATTCCAGCCTAGATAGAACAAGCATCTGTAAAGTGTCAACATGGGCTTGGCATCCCTGGTTTTGAAGGTTCTCATTATCCATCCTTATTTTTCGAGCAGATACAATTGCTACATTGTTATGGTCCTTGAAGGTGAGATCCCTGAATGATCACTCCCAGGTTTTTGACATATTTTTTCGCCCTGTTGTGTGGTTGGAATTGTTTTGTACCCCGATTTTAATTTTTTCCCTTTTTCCGTATCTGAGTAAAAAAATTTCTCATCTTGTTTCATATTTTTTTCTACCCATTTGTTTGGTTTATGTCTGCTTGGATCTTGCAGTGTCTTCAAGGTGGACACTGTCATACAGTTCGGTGTCATCTGAAAAGGAAGACACAGCACTTGGCTTATATCCTGTCAATTTTGATATAGGATGGGGAATAGGATGGGAGCAGTACGTGCCTTGTGGAACAGAGCTTTTCACAGTAGCTGCCTCGACTTTACTCTTTTATACTACTCTTTGTGTTCTACGTGTTGAAATTTTGATCCCCTTTCCAACTTTTCCTGTTATTCCCTTTTTAACCATTTTGTGTGCTATTACACCATGGTCACACTTGTCAAAGGCTTTAAAAAACTGTGTTTTAACATCTGCATTCTGTTTATCTTCTAGAGCATCAGGACCTTGTCTGTGGTCAGTGTTGGGACAGACAGGAGGGCCTGCTCTAAACCCCTGCTGTCCCGGGGTTTTGCAATTGATGGGTATCCCAAAATGGGGGGATCTTGCTTCAGAACCCTTTAAAGATTTTTTTGATATGGGGCTTTGCTTTTTGGCTGTAGTTCTTTGCTTTGCTTTCTGCCCCCTTTGTGGAGCGGGGCTATGTCTTTTTTTTTAGTAGCTGCGGGGGGATCCCATGTCCATGCTCCCCCTCCATAGGATGTTAAAAGCATGTATAGGGGCTTTTTAGTTCTTGATGAACACCTATAAGTCCACTTAAATTTAATCCCATATTTATTAATATTATCTCTCAGATTTATTTATACTGGTCCCGAGTGCAGTGGGCTAACGTGAGAAAATCTGGTACCCCTTGGGTGGGCCAGAGTGGGTAACGTTCTCACATACCTTTTTAAGGAAACTGGGTAAAACTATATTACGGGCATCTCCCGGGAATTGTTTTTTGCAAGTGGGGGGTCCCCGATAGACTTATCTCCCCCAATTACAAATAACATTATTATACTAGTATTTGTATAAGTTTTGTATTTCTTTGCATAATAATTGAGGAAGAAAGGGGTGAATACAAATACACGCCCCCCACACACCCCGGGCCCGGAGTGAGTCTCGCCCTGCAACCACAATTAGGTAGTACACACCATTATAGGAGTGGCAACTGTTTACACACACACGCACACACCATTATAGGGTGGCAACTGTATGCACACACATACACACACCAGTATAGGGTGGCAACTGTACACACACACTATTATAGGGTGGCAACTGTATACACACACACGCACACTATTATAGGGTGGCAACTGTATACACACACACACCCACACATACATACCTTGTGAGTATCTCGGTAGTGGCAGTATAAAATTCAGATTTTACTGTGGTATATTTATTAGTATTAGAATAAGTACTAGTAATACTATATTGTAAAAATAACTGAAAGAGTGACTGGGGACACAGGATACGAACAAGCAGTTAAACCGTTAGAACCATCCACTCCCTCCCTCACCCTTCCACCCCACTCTCCCCTCACTGGCATCTCTCCCCTCTCCCTCTCCCTTCTCTCTTTTGCTCCTCCTCTCCCCTTCTCCCTCCCTTTTTCCCTCCCTCCCTCCTATTCCCCCTCTTCTTTTCCTCCTTCCTTCCACCCATTTAGATCCATCCCAGCTGGCATACCTAGGCATATTGGTGGCCATCTTGTAATATCAACTTTAATGTATAACTGTAAGTACCCCCACCTTGTATTACATGAAATAAAGAATTTGAATTTGAATTTGAATTATACTATAGCTCCTTCCCCCGCTTTCTCCACCTTCCCATCCAAACTCTCCCTCCTAAACCTCTCTCCTTAAACCCTACACTTTCTGAACACACACACACACAAAAAAAAAAAAAAAAAAATGGTGGTGGGACTCGCAGAACCAGGGACCAGAGGAGAATGGCTCTGGTAAGAAGAATGGATGGCAGAGGCAGTGCAAAGAATGGAACAGGAGTGGGAGAGAAAGGAAACTGAAACTCTGCAAAAATGGAGAGAGAGCTTTCTGTGAAACTGGAAAAGAGGTTGGAGGAGGGGGAGAAGAAAAAATTAGGAGTCACAAGCTGAAGATACAGTAGCCAGGATAAGAGGCCTAGAAGATGAGGTAAACAGGCTGAAGCGGGTTACAGGGGTTTGACCAGTAAAGACAGCATCAAGGGTGTCCATCGGGAAGGAAGGAGATATAACTTATGCTACAGCCGCATCTGCCAAAAAAAAGTGGGCGGGGAGGAAAAAGAGGTGGGGCAGCTGAGAGCAGGTGGAGAGGGGGGGGCAAACCAGGGGAACGCCCCATGCCAACAAAAAAGGCGGGAAAAAAAAGGGAGAAACAGGAACCGAGCTGCAGAGGAAAAGGGCTGGGAGGAGGGGGAGGGGCCAAAGCCGTGTTTATTCATGGGCTAAAGGGAAAAAGGGGGAAGGACACACTAAAAGGGAACGGCAGGCAGAAAAAAAAGGGAGATTGAGGCATATTTTAAAAAAATAGGTGAAAAGACATGTCAGAAAAAATTTTCGGGGTGAATGGGGGGTTTTTCAAAAGGGAGAAAACGCCCACTCAAGCTAATTGTAAAGGAAAAAAACAGAGGGGACAGAATTCCCCAAGAGAAACCCCCGATTGAAGGGGAAAAACGGAAGATTAAGGAGGTTGTTCCTAGACCGGAAAAGAAAAAAACAGAACGACAGCAGCTGAGGAGGGGCACAAAGGCAAAAAGGGGGGAGGAGGAGGGGGCAAGGACAGAATCAGTGAGGACAACCAGACCCGGGAGGGAACAGCAGGAAAAAAGCAAAACCCAACAACCAAACCGGTCCCAACACAAACACAACCCACACTCCGGCCCACACCCAACACCCCCACTATAAAATCCCACAGTACCCCTGGGCCCCCCACCCTAAACCCCCCAAAAACACTGTATTAGAAGGAAACTGAAGGTATGGTACACCAATGCTGATGGAATAACAAATAAGTGGGAGGGTGGCACAAAAAAAGTAAAAGAGGCATCAAAAAGAACATAATAGCCCCACAGAAACCAAGCCCCGGGTATGATAACAGATGTCTTTCCAAGGGTCCCAGATCCTGAGGAAAGACAGAGGGGAAGGGGGGTGGATGGTGGCACTGCTGATAAAAAAACCAATGGGATTTTGACGGCTGGAGAAGGAGACAGGGGAAAGGGGCCTGGAATTACATAGTAGGAATGCTACATTTTTTAGGCCCCAAAAGGGGGTGTCAGTGATGTATAACCCACCAAAAAAGGGGGGGGAAAAAAAGGCAAGTGTATAGGGTAACGGGACGATAGTTGACACACTGACAGTAGTAGCCAGAAGGGGGGTGTGCGGGCGGGGAGATTTTACTGATCATGGGTGACTTCAACCATAGGAAAATTGATTGGAAGAACTTAGACCCCACATGGGGGGGCCAAAAACGGGGGGGGCTAAGATGCTGGGAGGTGGTACTGGAAAATCTCATGAAACCAACACGTAAGGTCCCTACCAGAGAAAGGAGAGGCCGAACCAGCGGGACTGGACTTAGTATTCACCCTGAGTAGTGCAGATATTGAGGACATCACATGAAACCCCCCTTGGGGCCAGTGATAAATGGTTCTAAGTTTCGAATACATAGTAGAGTTACAAGTGGAGGGGAAAAGCGGGAAAGGGGGCTGCTCGAATAAAAGGCAAAACCAAAGAAGGTGAATATGTGGGGCAGGGGAACTTTCATGGGTTCAGTGGGACAGGAGATGGCGGGGAAGTCAGTAAAGTGATGGGAATATGTGACAAAATTTCAAGGAAGCTGGGGGAGGTTTATACCCAAAAGGGGAACAGGAGAAGCGAAAAAGACAGGATGAGCCCATGGTTCACCCAAAGGTGCAGGGAAGCCAAAACCAAGTGTACAAAGTATGCAGCACCAGTTTGGAACCCCCATTTGCTCGAGAAAGTGCAAGGTTTGCAACAAGACTCGTCCCGGGGCTAAAGGGGGTTTTCCCACCACGAGGAAACTTAAGGCAAAAAACCCAGGAGAATAAGGGAGCAGTCATGGGGGCCCGAAATGAATATGCACAGATCAGAAGGGAGGCCCAAAAAAACAGTCGGAATGACATAGGCCCCCAAAAAAAAATCCCGACCCAAAGCTGCTGGACAGCCCACATCAAAGGGGAACAACAGTCAAGGACCAGGTGATCAGGCTGAGGAAAGGGAGGAGGGGGGAGTAACAAGGACAAATGAAGTTTGGAAAGGGGCTCAACATGAGATTCAAAAAGGTGTTCCGAGGAGATGAAAAGGGGGCCCCCAGAAAAGGAGGAGGTAAGGGACACCATCAGGTGCTGGACACAATACACACAACTGAGGGGGGGAAGTGAAGGGCTACTAAGCGAGCTAAAACCTCAAGAAAGATAGGGCCGGATAACATCTCCATGGGTCCTGAGAGGGGAAGGGAGCTATTTTACCCCAACAACGATCTTCCCAAAACATCTATCGGGAAAAAGGGCAAACTACCTGAGGGATGGAAGACAGCAAATGTAGTTCCATTTTTAAAAAAGGGGACAGGCAACACTAAAACAGACCAGTGTCACCGGCATGTATAAAGCAAGGTCATGGGAAGATAGTCAGGAGAATAGTGGTGGAGCACCTAGAAGAATTAGCTTATCAACGACGGCCAAACACGGTTACGGGAAGGGAAAACCTGTGTCCCAAAAACCCCGGGGTTCTGAAAAAAAGTGGCAGCAATAAGACAAGAGAGGGGTTGGGGAGTTTCATATTCTTGGACTGTAAAAAGGCGTTTGACACAGTTCTACATAAGGGGTTGGAAAAGGGAAAAATTGGAGGACCAAACAGGGTAACCCCGGGGAAAAGGGACTACAATGGATCAGGGGAAAACCTGTCAAGGGGGAAACAACGGGATCATGGTACGTGGTGAGGTTTTCCCGGTGGGCGCCGGTGACGGGCGGGGGTTTCCCCAGGGTTCAGTCCTGGGACCAGTGCTGTTTCTGGATTTGTGAACGACATGACGGACGAGGACCAGGCAGGGTTTCAAAAGGGGTCTGGACAGGCTGTGAACCTGGTCAGCAATTTGGGTCCTGGGGTTCAACCCCACCAAGTACAAGTCATGGGTTGGGAAGGGCAAAAAAACCGCAGACGGGTACAGCCTGGGGGCCAGAGGGGTCAAACCCCAATCAAAGGAAAAAAAAACCGGAGTGGTATAACACAAAGGGACATCTCTGAGGCCACATTAAAATAAATGCTGCAGCATTGGGGCGCCCCAGAAACCCCAAAAACAACATTCCGACATCTTAAAAGTCGTTCGGGGCCCCGCACTGTGTCTTGGCCCATACTGGGTTTGCCCCCCAGTTTGGAACCCACCTTAAACTCGAGAAAGGGGCAAAAATTTCCAAAACTCGTCCCCGGGGCTAAGGGAAAATTTAAGAGGGACAAAAACAACCTTTACACACTGGGGGAAAGGAGAGATAGAGGGGCCATAAAAAAAAAACATATAAGATACCAAAAGGGGAAATTTACAAAGTGGACAGGGGAAAAGAATGTTCCAGAGATGGGGGCACAGCAACAAAAAGGGGCACAGTTGGAAGTTGAAGACTCAAAAAAAATGAATCACAGGGCTGTTAGGAAGTATTTCTTCAGTCACAAGGGGTGGTCAGGAAGTGGAATAGTTTAGGAAATGATGTAGTGGGCAGGCTCCCTGCATAGCTTTAAAAAAGGTATGATAAAACTCATGGGCCCGGGGGAAATGACCCAGTAGTGGCTAGTGAAAGGCGGGCCAGGGCTTGACTCGTGCAACCAAACAAGGTGAGTACACACACATACACACACACACACCCCCCTCAGTAGCACTAGAACCTTTAGTTTTTCTTGTAGTAGTAACATTATAATACTAGTATTATATAAGTATTAGAGTTTTTTTTTAGCATAAAAATTGGGGCTTAGAACGAAGCGAATACAAATACCCCCTCACACCCACACACACACCCCGCTGGACAACATCAATCACACACACACCCCCCTAAAACAAAACACACACCCCCCAAAAACCCAAACACACACACACACACATACAAAAATTGGGAAACCCTATTCTTGGTTTCCAGCCACCGTATGCTGAGTTATCGTTGATGTGTGCCTCGGGAGTTGCTCGTATTATACTCCCCCCAAGATTTTTTTCCGAGTTAAACCTCACTCAAGGGAAAAAGATCAAAAGGGCTTTCCCCGAACATCTCTGAAAAAATCAAATGGCTAACAGGCCTAAAATAAAAATTCCAAAACTCACTAAGGAATCATTCAAGACTCTGCACCAATTTTCACGTCGGAAAAAAAAAAAGCAAGGTTTGAACAAATTCCCCAACTAAATTGTTCTAGAAAGGGGAAAACGGCCCGACGACACTAAAAGGACAGGAAGGTTGGGGGAACTGATAACGACATAAAAAACTGCGAGGAATAATAAGGTGGACAGAACAAGGTTTTAGAGAGGGGGCCCGAAACAAAAGGGGCACAGTTGGAAGTTGAAGACCCTTTAGTCAAAGGGGTGTTAGGAAGTTTTCTTCAGTCTGAGTTGTCAAAAAATGGAAACCCCTAGAAAGTGACTATGGAGGCAAGAACCATACATAGTTTTAAGACGAGGTTTGATAAAGCTCATGGGCAGGGACCCAGTAGCAATCAGTGAAGGGCGGGGGCCCGGCGCTATGAATCGGCCCCCGCAACCCAAAAAAGGGGAGTACAAATAGGGGAATACACACACACACACATAAAACTGCACATACACACCACACCCACACACACACACAAAAATTTCGCAGTGTTTCCTTAAAACACACACAACAGGCCTAGTGTCTAATCGACATGTGCCTAGGACAAAATGGGAATTAACACACACACTGCACAATATTCTTTAATAAAGGTGCTCCCATCATTTAAGGTTCTAGTTCTGGTTCTAGGAAATTGTCAGCGATCATTGTGCACTATATTTTCAGTGAACATATGTACAAGAGTACAGCAAGGTTACAGAGACTGAAAAAGCTGATAAGGTCAGAAATTTTACAATTTACATTTGAATGTGTGAGTTGTTTACTGGAAGTGTGCGAGGCGGCTACTCAGCGCTGCTGACAGCGTTGACAAATCGATATTACCGACAAGTCAAGGTTGTGACCTTTATCACAAAACCTTCAACTATCTAGTCAGTGATGGCCGTAGTGTAGTGATATAGCTATTAAAGAGCGATTTAGATAAAATGAAAGATTGAACAAAAATAGTCAATTCTCCGGCAGTTTGTGTTGCCGAAGAGGTAATGTTATCTGGTCCTGGTTATGTAAACAATAATAAGGAAAAAACATGTGAAAACCATCATATTGATTGGATTGAATCAGTGACAAACTCTTGAATATTATTAGAAGTGCATAATAAAAAAAGTGTTATAGACATCGCACATTATCAGAAGACATCAGCTACTGTCAACCACGACTGTCAACTACGCCTGCAAGCTTGAAATCTCACCTATATGTGGATATAGTCGTGTCTTTGTGTTTGTGCCTGGCCCAGCTGGGCAAAAGTGTGTTTAGGAGATAAGATAGTGGCAGCTCTGAGATTATTTAGTAAGGTATTAAGATAAATAAATAAAGTTAATTTTTAACTATATGGGCAGTGAGTGTATCTGTGTCTTAAAGGATCTCATGTTCGCTAGTGACAATATAAAACAATATAATAATAATTGTTATTATATATAATATATATAATGGAGCAGCAGCCTATCATAATATAAACAATGACTAATTTTCACAAACTACTGAGTGGATTGGCGTTTATAAAAGCTTCTCATGTGCATAAACAAATGATATAATAATAATTGTTAAATATATAATTAATCAGGATTAATGTGATAGATAATTCTATAAACCTTGAAAAGGAGTGTAGCCTAGCATATTATAATCTGATTTTAAAATACTTGGGAAATGCTGAGTGTACTATGAGTTTTTTTTTTTTATAAAAAACAATCATAGTAAATATTAAAAGTATATGTAAATAGGAATAGAGTGATAAAAAATTATTTATTTTCCCAAAAAGAGCAGCGTAGCCTAATGTAATAAAGTGACCCTCCCCCTTATTCTCAAAGACAAGAGAAACAACATATGTGTGCACACACACACTGCAGGGAGCAGGAAATGGGAGGGACGAGAGGAATATGAGGGTACAAAAATTTAAACTGAAAAATTATGGAAAAAATATTTTCTTACAAAAAAATAGTGCATAATTCTGGCTACATGTTGATGTAATCAGCTTCTCTGTATCATATTTCTAAGTATGTTTTCGAAAGATGTAATTTTCTTTTATTTTTCCTGTAATCAAGGGCCTGTTGATAATGATTTTTTTGTTTTTTGGCTTTTTACTCCAAAAATACGATTTTGATGATTGATTCATTCAAAATAGTCAACATGGTAACTGTGTGAGGACTAGAGTGAGCAGAGCGGAAGATGGTGACTCAATAGCCTGAGGAGCTGTCAACAAGGTGGGGTCGTGCAACACGGTCAGACTTGGCGCGTCATAACCATAGATTTTTGCAGATAACAAAAGTATGAATAAAACAGGAATAAGTTATTGATATTATTTTCCCTTATTTGGGAAGAGGAATGATAGTTGTATTAAACTCTCAGCATTGATTTTAGATATGTCCTACTTTTTTGTTTTTATTGAATTTTTTCCCCCCAAAAAAGTCCTTAAAAAAAACACAAATTTCAATTTTTTATAATGCAATCTATTGACATTTCTCAAAAATCTTTGAAATATAGATTATCTAGCTTTTATCTTCCATCTGATGTCAACTAGAATATTGTAAATCTTACCAATTTTGTTGATAAGGGGGGGTTTTTTGAAAAATATAATTTTGCAATATCTTGCAATTTTGCAATATAAAAATCAATATACAAACAAATGGTGAAGGTTAAAAATGTTGGTTAAATAACAGTATCAACCTTCATTGAAATTGGACCCAAAAAAAAAAAAGATGAATATTTCCTTTCGAACCCCCTTAAATACAGAGATTAGAAGAGGGACTGAAAAATCTGAAACAGTCTAAAGAATCGAAAGAGCAGTACAGGCATGACATCAGGGGAAATGCACATCAGTCACAGACGAGGATTGTAGGAACAATGGAGATATACTGTATGTGGAGGCCATATCAGGACCACCATGGATCCTAGAAAAAACGAGGGGCACACCAGGAACAAATGAAAGCACTGAAGAAAATTATGGAGCTAAGCTATATGCAGGGGCCCTAACAGACCAACAGATTGCCCAGGAAAAGCTCAGGAATAATGACAGACCACTGAGCACAGGGATACCAGATAGAGAAGAGATTGAAGAAAGGAATGCTGCAATGGAGGCCAGTAAATCGTCTCAGGGTATGCAATGGGAAATGCAGTGAGAGGACGAAAGGAGGTCGGTTTTGTTTACAGGCTCCCGGAAGTTGAAGGGAAACTTATGAAGCAAGAAGACAGGAAAAAAGCGACTGAAAGCATTATGAAAGCAATAGGAGAAAGGGTGACGACCAGTTGACAAATTTTATTAGAACAGTGTAGCTTGCAGGAGGAAAAAACTGTCCAGTCAAAGTGATTTTCAAGGCAGAATCAGCTCAAAGAGATCATGCATGAGAAAGCACGACTAAGGGGCCAACAAAGTATCAGAGGTGTACCTCAACACGACAGAACACAGAAGAAAGGCAGAAACTGAAAGAGAGGTACAGAGACGCAAGGAAAACGAGAGGCAAAGACGGAGATAGGCAGGAGAACCCAGACTCAGGAGGAAGAGCAAATACAACCTCAGAACCACCCATAGAAGGACCTCAACCATGACAACCCCAATGCAACCCAAAAAATATAACCCAAAACCCCACTCTGAACTCTCTGTCCCATCCCGTAATCACAAACTCCATCCACACAGCAACCCCCCTAGTTCCCCACTAGGTCTCCCCCTCCCCAACCCCAAAGTTCTCCCCAGACCACAGTTTTAGAAGAAGTTGAAGGTTTGGTATACGAATGTGGATGGAATAACAAATAAATGTGAGGAGTGGCATGAAAAATTAAGGGGACATCCCCAGACATCTGCAGTCACAAAAAGAAACTTATTGGGATGATAACAGATGCAATCTTCCCCCCTGGATATCAGATCTTGAGGAAATTAGAGTGAGCAGAGGAGGAGGAGGATTACTACTCATTAAAAACCGATTGGAATTTGAGGAAATGTAAAGGGAAAGGACAAATTGGGGTAAGGGATTACATATAAAATTTAGT
>WNWK01055353.1:0-11302 GCA_009830355.1 Cherax destructor
TTTGCCTTTAGTTATGAAAAAAATGCCTATTTGATATGGTTTATGGAAACCCCCTTTACAAAATTGTAGACATACATTGTTCTAGTTGAGATCAGATGAAAGACAGGTTGGTTATGGAACTACAGATTGGTATGGGGTTTCTGTTAATAGATTGCATTATACAAAATTTGAAATCGTTTTTTTTTTTTTTTTTAATTTTTGTGGGAAAACAAAAATCACAAAAAAAGAAAAAAAAAAACACACCCCAAAAATCATCTCTATTAAATTTCCCCATCATTCATCAATAACCTATGAAAGAATCATGATGCTATGATAAATACTCTTTGGGGGGGGATTATAAGGGGATCTTTTTCCCTGAGATAGTGAAAATTTGAAATGAACAATTCTTGGAAATTTGGGATTGGGTTACTAACAACCTTGTTTTCGGGGCTCAGGGACGAAAGACGATTGCAGCTGCCCCCACACCACACCTCACAGGGTTACCATGCATGTTTTTAAAAAAACAATCATAAAAACCCAAATTTTTAAGGGGAAAAAAAAAAAAACTGAAAATTGGAAAAACCTTTTTTGCTGACCCCAAGAACAAAAAAATACTTTTAGTAAAAACATACTTAAAAAAATGATGAAATAAACGGGGTCATCCTTGTTGCCAGAATTATCTATTTTTGTAAAAAAAAATTCATTGCCATAATTTTTCGATTTTAATTTTTTATAAATCGAAGGTCTCACCCCCCTCTGAATGAGGAAAGATTGTTCATCAAGATGTTATCGGCTCGGGGGTACAAACAGTTGTTGACTAATTTAAAGGTTGTAATGGAGGTAAATAGATGTCAAAGTGGCCGGGTAGATTTGTCAAAACTGAGATGTATCGGATGAAAAATTTGACCCCCGCGGATGCGGATGTGTAGGGAATTTTCTTTTTTTGCGATGTTAGAAGAAATTTGTGAATTTCCGGGGTGTTGATGTCAATGTAAGAAATTGTGCATATGTTCCGGGATTCCCGGGTGCGGATGCATATGTGGATATCTGTTTACAGTAAATTGTGGATGCAGATGTAGATGAAAATTTCTCGGATGTTCCACGGATGTGGATGCAGATATCCCATACATCACTAGTCAAATATAAACTTGGTGAAACTACCCAAATTTATTCCCTTTGAGGCAACCGAAGATGACTTACGGCAAGTGTTCAGTCGTTTTGGGTTGTAAGTTCGCCAGTACTTCCCCGAGTCTTCTCCAGATGGTTTTTGGGGAACATGTAGAACAACCGGCAGGCGTGGATGACTCACATGTGTGTGGTTTCCTAAGGGGACGTACTCTCTCAAAAGGAAATCTGAAGTACCCTTTTCCATCGAACATAGTTTTCAGTTTTTTTGGGAAAACAGCTAATGGTATCCTATACAGGACAAAACGGACCTTAAAGGGTTTCAAAGGATATGGCAAAGGCTATGGAGTGTCCTCTAGGATGGACCCTCAGAATGTGATCGAAAGGACCTTGCAGAAACAGACAGAGCATCGGGGAATGGGACATGGCCCACGGTCGTGAAGGGAGTGCGGCCAAGACACTGAGAAAAAGGTAATGTATTGGTGGATGCGGCCCTTAAAGGGGGAAGCGACAGGGGAACCCTTTCATTCAGTGCCCAAGGGCTAAGGTTCAGGCATGGACTAGCCCGCGGAAGCGAGCTGGAAGAGTTGTAAAAAGTTTTAAAGGAAAATATGTCCTTCCCATAGTATTTCTTTACTTATGCCAAATCAATTTTAGAACAACATCAAGTATTGGCCACTACTCAAGTCCCATAAATAATAATATCTTTTTTTACTACAACTACATGTACAGGGTATAACCTAGCGCATCAATACATACTACTATATAAAAACCCCCTTGTTTAGAGCATTTCGGGTTTTGGTCCTTGTCCAAAATCGCTAAACCAGCCCTCCCCCAGGTCACATTTCGTGGGTTGGCCTGTATAATAATAATAATATTTTTATTTACTACAAGTACATGTACATGGTATACAGTCTAGCTGACATCAGTGACATCTACTTTTAAAAAAGCCCCTTTTATGCTGAGCATTTCGGGCGATTAGGTCAGTGCCCCGGATCGACTCACACCAGTCGACTAACACCCAGGTCCCCATTTTACTGAGGGGGAACATAGACAACAGGTGAAAAGAAACACGTCCAATGTTTCTGCCTGGCTGGAAATATGTCACAGAGTCCTTTTTGTTCAGAACTACTAAATGCCTCAAATGATGGTGATGTATTAACAGTAAAGATCGTTTAAAAAAACCCTGGTCATCGTGGTTGTCTACAAGCCTCGGATCAACGTCCCAACAATTCCAAAACAGCTTCTGAAAATTGACCACTATCTGAAAAATTTTCCCGGCTCCTCCCCCCAACATCTTGCTCGGGGGATTTCAACCTAAGGCAACAAAAATGGAGGAATTTGCAAACAATGTGGTAGCAGAGATTACACGAGAGGCAGCTCAGATGAAAACCCCACACACATAACTTTAAATTTTGCAAAAAATTCACCTTAAACCACAAATAGTAAGGCCTACAAGATTAAAAAAATACGCTGGCCCTCATCTTCACCAACAATGATGATCTGATACGAAATTCATCATATCAAAAAAATATACTCAGATCACAAAAAAAGAGGCCCGACATTTTGCGGGGAGCCCCAGATCGACAAAATGTGATCAGCCGGGGGGAGCCTTCTCTAAATTCAACTTCAATAACAAAAACATAAGGTGGGACCAAAAACCAAGTCTAAATGATAAAAACTGGGAAAAACCTAATCAAGGATCTAACCTTTCAGAACAAATTAACTCTGGGCATTAAAAGGCAAATAAATTTCCCCTTAAAGAAAAGGAGGAGAAGATGAAACTAGAAAAGGGGAGGGAAGGCAGAGAAAACTGAGCGGCTACATATACATGGGAGACATTTGTGGAAATGCAAACATCAAATTAAAACAAAAAGGAATCCTACGGAATAAAAATGCAAGAACTAAAAGCCATAAGAAATTAAACCCCAAAAGTATTTCTTTTCTTATCCCAAAATAAGTCGAGAACAACATCAGTTTTGGGGCCCCCTACTTAAACGGATGGGTCCTAAAAGATGACACCCGGGAAATTAGTATGACTCAATTTTTTTCCACCCTCCATACAAAGTAAAAACCTAATGCACTCCCCCCGGGCCCCAGACTCTGGAACTCTGTGTTCATCAAGAACTGAAAGAACCCCCTATCACATGCTTTTAACATCCTATGGGGAGGGAGCATGGAAACGGGGGTCGTCCCCTTTTAAAAAAAACAACAAAAAGCCGCCTCCAAAAAGGGGGGCAGTAAACAATTGAAAAGAACTACAGACCAATAGCGTTAACCCCAATATCAGGGGGGGAAGGGTTTTTGGCTATAGACTGGAAGGCCGCATTCGATAACGTGATCATCTCGTGTTGAAAACGATACTGGAGCTGCGGGTTTCCCGTCTTTCAGATGGGTAATGTCATTATCAGGACGCGGTTTTACGTGTCCAGGTGAATGGGAGCTGGGTAAGTCTGTGTCTTTGGATGGGATCCCCAAGGGGGTCTTTTCGTCCATTCTGTTTCCCCATATAAAGATCCTTATGGGGGATGGTAAAACAGTTGGGCAGCATCCATGTACTGGGCGTGTGGTAGGACCATTCTATCGTTCTTTAGATGATGACATCTGATCTCCGATGTTTGGGAGTTTTTACCCTTTATCGTCTTTGAACATTTTCAGTGAAGCTACGGGGATGTCATGTAATAAGGGATAATTTGGGCTCTTACTTTTAGGATCGTGGCAACGGGGTCCTTTTCCGTGGGAGTTTCTGGGCTGTGTGATTCTTTAAAAATAGGGGGATAATTCATGCGTCTAGTACAAATGAGGGCGTTCTCAACTCTCAGATGGTGGTTGATAGTTTACCCGACGTGTAGAATGTTGAGGTTACATGTGTTAACACTCCATCAGTGGGTTTTGGTTACTAATTCCATCCTTTACAAAAGTAGGGGCATGTCGTGCATGTTTTTCTGTTGTGCCGGGGGATGAGACACGTTTGTTAGTTCGTGTCTTTCGGTTTATCTAGGGAAGTCGTTGTTGTTGGTTACGCCGCAGTTGCTTAGTTTAAGTGTTTGCAAGGGAGTTTGGGGGTTAATAGATTTTCATGGTTTCAGTTTAGCCCTTTTAAGCATACATATGTGCAATACCTGCAAATGGCGAGCCATCCAGTTAGTGAGACGTACCAATACCTGAGTGAGTGTGTCACAGGACGTGATCGTCATAGATGTTACTTACTGTAGTTTCCAACCCCCCTAGCGTGTATGTTAGTTCAGGCGACTGAGAATGCGTGCCACCGGTCTGTGGTCAGTTTCCGTTGTATGCTTGGCGGAGATTTGGAACCGGTTGGTTTGTATAAATTTTTTTCATAACATCTTGCCGTTGGGTTCGGTTCTGTGTACGCGGCAGTTACGTGATTTTCCGTCTTGTAAAGATTGTGGGTATGAAGAAACAGTGTTTCATGCAATTTATTTTTGTGAACGTTTAGAGGCAGTGCAATGTTGGTTTGGTAGATTATTAGGGGGGGGTGGGGGGGGGGGGTTGTCGACTTTACGTGTCCTTAGTCTAGACGTGGGGAGGTGCCGGTGGGGTCACATGGGCCTGGGAGTATTAGTTGGATTTTATTCATATTCATGGGAAAGGACAGTGGGATCAATTGGGGTTCATGGTATTATCATCGCGGTTATGTTTCGCAATCTTGGGAGAGCATTTCCCCGATACGTCCTAACTTCCTGGGGAATTTATGGCATTTGTCGATGTCAAGACGTAAAGGACTGGCCTGTCGTGTGTAATTGTGTGTTGCGTTTTGGAGAGAATAGCGAGTGGTTGTAGTGGGGGGGTTTGGATGATATTACATTTGTGGCCGGCTACTAAGTCGCTTTCTCCCAGTCATTATAGATACCCATTTGAAACGCTTGTCAGTGGGAAATATATTTGTCGGGTATTTTTTATTCTGTGTTCTTCATGTCCCGTGTATTTTTGTTTTTCATTCGCGTAAAAAAATGGTACAGTTTTAAACATTGTCTGTGAAATGGTGTTCTGCGTGTGTGACTGATAGTTTTAGTGTGGCTGTTGGATTTTAATATATGTTTTTTTTTGAGGTTACTTCTGTTACTTCTGTCAAGCCCGGACAGGGAGTCGGTCTTGTTTCAGTACCATGGTAATGTCTGTTTTTGTGTCTGAAGTTTAATTAGTATTAGACATTGGGACCTACCTTAACTCATGGTATATGTATTGTGTTATTTTTTGTGGGCGGATGGGGTTTTTATAGGTTCATGAATTTTTATCGTTTACTCATTTTTTTGATTTAAAAAGAAATTACTAGTTTTATTTTGAACCATTATCTTGTTCTTGACAAAATTGTCTTATTATATTTGTATATCAATTGTAATGTTTTCCTAATAAAAAAAGTTCTCAGCCACCTAATTTACCACTTACTCTGGCCCCTAGCATTAGTCAGTCAGGGGGCATTACCACGGGTCTTAGTGATCATTTCATCATTTCTGTACCAGGAAGGAGGGAGGGGTTGATTCCCGGGGCCCCGGCCCCGGGCTTTACCCGATGGCGACCCGGCTCCGGGTCCCTGGGGGGGGTGGGGACCTAAGTCTCCCATGGGAGGTACCCCTCAGCGGTGGGACCAACTGGTCCCAGGCCTACCATATTCCCCCCCCCAAACACGTAGGTAGATGTTGCTAGGCCCCTCTGGTCTCCCCTTCCCCCGGGGCTGACGGAAAAGGGGGCTTCAGCCCAAATGGTGCAAGCTCCGCCTTGGCACCACCCCGCCCTAGAAGGGCTGGGCATGGTGATCGACCATTGTACCAGGGAAAAACACTAGGGAAAAGATAGGCCCCAAAAATACAATAAAAGTTAGGTCAACAAAAAACAGTAAAAAAAACTGGTAAAATTACACAATTGTGACTGGTCAGTGATAAAAAGTTTTTTTTTTTATTTTTTTAAAAACAGATTATGTACAACATATAGCAGGAAACGTACCCCTTCACAAGAGGTTAATCATCAACATTCCACGAATCATAAGTTATACAATCCAAAACTGTTATTAATACACTCTCACAGCACAAAACCTCTTATACAGGTCCACATGATAGGAAAATATCTCAAAAATGTCCAAGAATCTTAGATTTTATGCATTACCACAAGAAGTGATTTAATAAGGATAAGGTATAATATATCCTAAAAGTGCCTACTTGGCTGCACAGCCCAACTGTAATGAATATTTTATATACAAAACCACTGCATCACCAAACTCATGTTCTTTACATAAACCACCACTCGCAGATCCCTACATAAACCACCACTCGCAGATCCCTACATAAACCACCACTCGCAGATCCCTACATAAACCACCACTCGCAGATCCCTACATAAACCACCACTCGCAGATCCCTACATAAACCACCACTCGCAGATCCCTACATAAACCACCACTCGCAGATCCCTATACATATAACAATACTGAACCACTACACATTACATGTTTATGTTAGACTTTATGTTAGACTTCTAACTATAGTAAATATGAGTAGTATCCTGAGTTAAATAAGTACATGTATATAATTGGAAGTGTTCATTGAACTGGAACCCTGTCTTACACCAGATACCTGTAAGTGATCCCTTGATTTCTGTGTTCAACAGCCAGTAAGTGTTCACTTCTTTCTTGTATACATTGTACGTTTAATATTTTTTATTTTTTATTAATTTGCTCAATGTTTCCTTGAGCAAGTTCACTCTTAGTATTCATATTTAAAGTTAAGTGTTATCATTATTCTCCTTGCACTCTAGTATTTACTTAATTTACAATAAAATATTAATTAAAGTGTTCAGTCTACATATTCCCAGTGCACAATTAACTTTTATTGCCACATTAATCACTTCTGCAACTTGCTTTATTGTTCTCCAGTGACTAATTTCTGCTATTATTTTATATAGTATTTTGTGCTCTATTTTAATTTACTTATTGTTTATTTCTGACAAGTGCTAAAATTTAAATTCAGTCCAATCTTTTCATTATTAAACTTCTTTTAATTGTTTCAGTATTGCATATTAGTTTCTTAGTGTCATTTCTTTTAGGAAATTTGTTTTCCAGTATATTTTCAAATTGCATAAAATTACTGTTTGTATTTCTACTTTGCATTGTTTTACATTTTTACTAGTATATTTCTTGATTGAATTAAGAGTGAAGACAGCTCACTTTTACAATTAATTCACATTGCCGTAATATTTCCCATGTCATTGCATTTTCAATGTATCTCCTTATTTTATACAGTGTATTTCAGTGAGTTGTCAATTCTCATGCAGTGTACCTTAGACATTTTAATTACTTGTAATGTCTGCAATATTTTTATTTTAATGAGGTATCATATTAGGTGGGTAGCCTTTTGTGTAATATTTTGTAATCATTTTACCCACCGTACTACCTCTTTTATTCTCATTTTGTGATTTGTGATTAGGTGTAAGACCTTGTCTGTACAATCCATTGTTGTACCATATTATTAATACTGTGAGTCTTACATGAGCTATCATACGGGCAAACATGGCAACTGTCACAGACGAATATATTTCTGCAGGTGATGACAATGATGATAGATTCCAGATCTTTATAAGTAAACAAAAGAAGGAAAAGTGAGAAAGGGCTAGAGCGCCGACGTAGTCAGGCTCACTTGACTCGTAGGCAATGTGAACCTAGACGTCCATGGTGCACACAGGGTGCAAAAGCCTTTCTTCTAAGGAAGACTGTGTTAAGCTGAACTTCCCTGACAACACCCTGCTGCAGGGTAGGTGTGCATGGCTAATGGCAGCAGTACATGCACAGCCGAAGGCGAGAATCCACTTTGGAAAAAACTCACACAACTTTGTGTTTGTGGAACAGAACAAAGAACTGATCATTGATCACTTAACACAACCTATGTGGATATTAAGCTGCTTCCCCTCCATCAGACATATCACTTTAAGGGGTCAGTATCATAATCTTTGGATACCCTCTCGACATGGACCCATCCCATTTGACTCTAAGCGAGCATATCATCAAGCCCAAAAAACTTAAGAAAAATCCCAAATTATTGCCATTTGGTAGGCCCTGTGCCCCTCCCCGAAATATCTGGTGCCTGGCCTACATTTCCTACCCCTCGACGTGTACCTACCCCCTCAACGTAGGTGTTACAAATGCCAACACTATGGCCAGGGGGCAGTAGCCTGTGGAATACTACATTCTTGGTGTGGTAAGTGTGCTGAGAAACATTCCACTAGAGAATGCACAGTAGGCTTTGACAGCCAAAAATATAAGTGTATTAACTGTAAAGAAGAAGGGGTTACAGTCTCCCATAAGGACTGCAGTCGGAACCCAAACAACCTTCGGCGTAAAAATGACAACAGTCCTTTAATGCCATTTGAGGACGAGGCCATCCAGTCTACCACAACCAGATCTGAGACTGAACCTGTGCAAAGTGTGGACGAGTCCAACCTCCCTGCAAATGATTCTGGTGAAGGCAAAGAATAACGGAGCGGCTACAGGAGGCCAATATCTCTGAAATACGTAGGGGGACACTAGTCGAGAAATAGCAAACATTGAATTAAAACTAAAGGAATCTTACAGGAATCAAGAGATACGGGAAGAACTAAAAGCCATAAATGAAATTGAAAGAAACCCTAAGTATTTCTTTTCTATAAAAATCAAAGTCGAGAACAACAACCAGTATTGGGCCCCTATTTAAAACTGGATGGGTCCTACACAGATGACACAAGGAAATAGTGAGTTATTTAAAGTCCCAGTATGACTCAGTCTTTGGAGCCACAAACAGACTGAAAATCGAAAACCTAAATGATTTTTATGAGAGTGCCACAGAATTTGACAGACGCATGCCTTTCTCCATCACCACGACCCCAAATGATTTGAAAAGGAATTGCATGCCCATGTACTCTGCTCCAGGCCCAGACTCTGGAATTCCGTGTTCATCAAGAACCCCAAAAGCCTCTATCAATTTTTTTAACATCTTATGGAGAGGAGCATGGACACGGGATCGTCCCCAGATACAAAAAACAACAGACATAGCCCTGCTCCACAAAAGGGGGGAGTAAAACAATAACAAAAAACTGACCAATTGCCTAACGTCCCAAAATAAAAATCTTTGAAAAGGGTCCTGAACAAAAAATGCCACCCCTCGTACCCCTCAATTACAACCCAGGACTGCATGGGTTTAGAGCAGGCCGCTCCTGTCTGTCCCAACTCCTGGACCACTACGACAAGTTCCTGGATCTCTAGAAATAACCAAATCAGATGTTATATACACAGATTTTTTCAAAAACCTTTGACAAAAAGGACCTGGTGTAATAGCACACAAAATGCGTGATAAAGGAATAACAGGAAAAGTTGGTAGATGGATCTATAATTTCCCAACATGTGGCACAAAGAGTAGTAGTCAACAGGTAAAGTCTGGGCAGCTACTGTGAAAAGCTCTTTCCCCAAGGACAGTACTTCTCCCATCCCATTCCCCATCCTCATATCGATATTGACAGGGATATAAGCCACAGTGCTGTGTCTTCCTTTCAGATGAAACCCAATCTGTATGACAGTGTCCACCGTTTAAGACACCTAGACTCCAAGCAGACATAAACCAAACCAAATGAGAAATTTCAATTACTCAGATACGGAAAACGTGGGGAAAATTTAAAAACTCTGGGGACAAAACTAATTCCCAAACCCCACAATAGGCGAAAAAATAATGTAAAGACCTGGGAGTGATCGTAAGGGGTCTCACCTTCAGGACCATAACACCGTGAATTGCATCTGCTAGAAAAATGACAGGATGGATAAAGAACCTTCAAAACCAGGATGCCAACCCATTTGACCTTTTCAGATCGCTTGTTCTTCGGGGTGGAATATTGCTGCACACTAACTGCACCTTTCAAAGGCGGGTGAAATTGCTGACCTTGAAAATGTGCAGAGAACCTTCACCCCGCATAAGTGCGATAAACCACCTCAACTACTGGGAACGCTTGAAGTTCAAAACCTGTACTCTCTGAACGCAGGCGGGGAGAACATTTTATATACACATGGACAATTCTCGGGGGCTTAGTACCAAACTTGCCCCAAAAAATCACCCCCTAAAAAGCAAAAGACTCGGCAGGCGTTTAAACATCCCCCAAGAAAGCGGGTGCCACTAACGTTGAGGGACAACACAAAAAGTGTGAGGGCCCAAGATTCTTAACTCCCCCCAGAAACATCGGGGATTCCAACAAACCCTGGCGTCCGGCATGGACGGCACCAAAGTCGGTCCTGACCAGCTGGCTTGGGTTCTACTTGGAACGTGCGGCCAGCAGAACAGCCTGTTTTCAGGCTGTGGTCCCAAAAGGAGGCCCGGTCCAAACCGGGCCGTGGGGGCGTTGACCCCTGGGAAATTTTCTCCGGTAGACTCAGGTGTCCCGAGTGCCATCACACACCAATTGTGGAGGAGCTGCCAACCCCACTGCACATGTGGAACTACCAACCGCCTCCCCCTGTTTTTGGGGTAAGCATTCCTCTTAATACCCACATCTCCAACAGTCAGACGGACACCACATGTAACCCCCTGGTAGCTGGAAATGGTCAGATGCACAGGACCCACCCCCCCAAAAAAGGGACTGATTTAACCGGTACCCGTTGGTTATAGGTGTTAACAAAGAAATAATTCAAAAAAGGGCCCTTCCCTCGATAGGCATTTATTCGCCTACCTTCCTCAAATTATAACAAACTTGCGGAAAAAAATTTAGCATCTTGAACAGATGCTAAAGTTTAATAAATATATGTATCAAAAAAGATGCTCCGGTGCGTTGATGATGTCAAAAGTGCATCAACAATCTCGGTTCAATTTCAACCATTTGTAAGAAAAAGCCTTCATTCTTGGCTTCAAAACTTGCCTTGGAACTGGCTGCCAAAATGCCGAAAAACAAAGACAAAGGTCCTGAAGATAAACAATAAAAAAATCTATTTGCTCTTAAATGTCCACACTGTAGGCAAACATAATAGTCTTTCCATCTTATGACCAAGAATTTAAAAACTCACTACAATTGATAGATTACAATTTTTTTTATGGAAATTGCTTCCATTAGGAAGCGGTTGCCTGACTTACATCTTTTGTGCACCAAGAATATTGATGTCATCTGTTTGCAGGTGTAGACTGAAAAAAGGGTACCTCCACCAAAGTTGTCTGGATATCGCTTATAACTTTTAAGT
>WNWK01055354.1:0-2500 GCA_009830355.1 Cherax destructor
CATGTCATTCACATATAGCAAGAATAGCACTGGTCCTAGGACTGACCCCTGCGGTACACCACTCGTCACAGGCGCCCACTGTGATACCTCATCACGCACCATGACCCGTTGTTGCCTCCCCGTGAGGTATTCCCTGATACATTCCAGTGCCCTTCCTGTTATACACGCTTGGTCTTCCATCTTTTTACTAATCTCATGTGAGGAACTGTGTCAAAGGCCTTCCTGCAGTCCAAGAAAATGCAGTCAACCCACCCTTCTCTCTCTTGCCTTACCTCTGTTACTTTATCATAGAACTCCAGGAGGTTTGTTACACAGGATTTGCCTTCCCTGAAACCGTGCTGTCTGGCGTTGATTAACCTGTTCTGCTCCAGATGCTCCACCATTCTTTTTCTGATGATTTCTCCAAGACTTTGCACACTATACACGTAAGTGACACCGGTCTGTAGTTTAGTGCCTCTTTTCTGTCTCCTTTTAAAGATGGGGACTACGTTGGCCTTTTTCCATATCTCAGGTAGCTGCCCAGTTTCAAGGGATGTGTTGAAAATTTTGGTAAGTGGCACACTCAGAACCTCAGCTCCTTCCCGAAGGACCCATGGTGAGATATTGTCCGGACCCATTGCCTTTGAGGTATCAAGGTCACTGAGTAACTGCTTCACCTCCCCTCAGATGTGTGTATTCCTCCAGCACTCGATACATCCCTTGTTGGTGATGCACCCTGTCCTGTCTACCCAACTGCCTCCCTTCCTCCACTGTGAATACTTCCCTAAACCTCGAGTTGAGCTCCTCACATACCTCTTGATCATTACTTGTGAGTTCCCTTCTTCCCTCCTCAGCCTTATCACCTGATCCTTACTGTTGTCTTCCTTCTGATGTGGCTGTACATCAGTTTCGGGTCAGACTTGACTTTCGATGCTATGTCGTTTTCGTACTGTTTCTGGGCCTCCCTCCGTACCTGTGCATACTCGTTTCTAGCTCTTCGACTAATCTCCTTGTTTGCTTGGGTTCTTTGCCTTCTGTATCTTTTCCATTCTCTGGCACTCTGAGTCTTTGCCTCCCTACATCTTTGGGTAAACCAGGGGCTCTTTCTTGTCTTCCATTTATTCTTTTTCCTTTGGGTATAAACCGTTCCTCTGCCTCCTTGCACTTTGTCGCTACGTATTCCATCATTTCATTTACTGACTGTCCTTCCATTTCCTTTCCCACAGAATCTCCTGCAGGAAATTCCTCATACCTGTGTAGTCCCCTCTTTTATAGTCTGGTATGTCTCTTTCAGCACCATTTTCCCTCTCCACCTGTAGCTCTACTATGTACTCAAAGCTCAGCACCATATGGTCACTGGCTCCCAGGGGGCTCTCGTGTGTTATGTCCTCGATATCTGAGCTATTCAGGGTGAATACAAGGTCCAGCCTGCACTTTAAAGAAGGGGTCTGGGATAGTGACAGTTGGGCGGGACTTATTCTCAGCTGTCGTATCCGAGCGCCTCTGCGAAGACAGTGATTATGTATCAGTGAAATGAAAGTGTTGAATGATGATGAAAGTATTTTCTCTCTGGGAATTTTCTTTCTTTTTGGGTCACCCTGCTTCGGTGGGAGACGGCCGACTTGTTGAAAAAATATATATATATATATATATATATATATATTTTTTTCAACAAGTCGGCCGTCTCCGAGCAGTACAAAATGTGTGTGTGTGTGTGTGTGTGTGTGTGTGTGTGTGTGTGTGTGTGTGTGTGTGTGTGTGTGTGTGTGTGTGTGTGTGTGAGCGTGTTAGATAGGAGTGAATAGAGACAGATGGTTTTGGGACCTGATGAGCTGATGGAGTGTGAGCATGGTAATATTTTGTGAAGGGATTCAGGAAACCAGTTAATTAATTTAGTTGGACTTGAGTCCTGGAAATGGGAAGTACAATGCCTGCACTTTAAAGAAGGGGTCTGGGATAGTGACAGTTGGGCGGGACTTATTCTCAGCTGTCGTATCCGGCGCCTCTGCGAGACAGTGATTATGTATCAGTGAATGAAAGTGTTGAATGATGATGAAAGTATTTTCTCTCTGGGAATTTTCTTTCTTTTGGGTCACCCTGCTTCGGTGGGAGACGGCCGACTTGTTGAAAAAAAAAATATATATATATATATATTTTTTTCAACAAGTCGGCCGTCTCCGAGTGACCAAAGAAATAAATATCTTACATCATCATTCAACAATATCCACACCATACATAATCACTGTCTTGAGAGGAGCTCAGATCGACAGCTGAGATAGTCCTCCAGCTGTCCTATCTCAGACCCCTCCTTTAAAGTGCGGCATTGTACTCCTTTCCAGGACTCAGTCCAACTAAATCATAACGGTTTCCTGAATCCCTTCGCAAAATGTTACCCTGCTCCACTCCAACAGATCGTCATGTCCCAAAAACCATTCGTCTCCATTCACTCTATCACACCTCACACATGCTTGCTGGAAGTCCAAGCCCTCGCCCACAAAACCTCCTTTACCCTTCCCTCCAA
>WNWK01055354.1:7500-11302 GCA_009830355.1 Cherax destructor
CTCTACCTTTATCTAAATACTTTTCACATATATGCTTCACTGTAAACACTTGATCTACACATCCCTACCCACTGTAAAGCCTCCTTGCTCATCTGCAATCCTACTCTCTGTCTTACCTCTAATTCTTTCAATAATAACCCTGCCATACACTTTACCTGGTATACTCAGTAAACTTATTCCCCTTTAATTTTACACTCTCTTTTATCCCCCTTCCTTTTATATAAAGGAACTATACATGCTCTCTGCCAATCCCTAGGTACCTTCCCTCTTTCATACATTTATTAAACAAAAATACCAACCACTCCAGCACTATATCCCCCTTGCTTTTAACATTTCTGTCATGATCCCGACAGTTCAGCTGCTTTACCCTTTCATTCTACGTAATGCCTCACGCACCTCCCCACACTACATCCTGCTCTTCTTCACTCCTAAACGATGTTGTACCTCCTGACCAGTCATGAGTTACTGCCTCTCTTTTTCATCGACATTTAAAGTTCCTCAAAATATTCCGCCATCTACCCAATACCTCCAGCTCCCCATCTACTAACTCCCCTACTCTGTTTTAACTGACAAATCCATTCGTTCCTAGGCTTTTTACCTGTTTATCTCACTCCAAATTTTTTCTTGTTTTCAGCAAAATATCTTGACAGGGCCTCTCCCATTCTTTCATCCGCTCTTCTTTTGCATCTCTCACCACTCTTTTCACCTCACTTTTACTCTCCATATACTCTGCTCTTCTATTAACACTTCTATTTTGTAAAACCTCTCATAAGCTACCTTTTTCTCTTTTATTACACCTTTACTTCTTTATTCCACCACTCACTCCTCTTTCATTCTGCACCCACCCTCCTATAGCCACAAACCTCTGTCCCACATTCTAATACTGCATTTTAAAACTATCCCAACTCTCTTCAACCCCCACTACTCATACTTGCACTAGCCCACCTTTCTGCCAATAGTTGCTTATATCTCACCCTAACTTCCTCCTCCCTTAGTTTATACACTTTTATCTCTCTAACTTGCTGTTGCCATTTTCTTTTTGTCCATCTACCTTTTACTCTCACTGTAGCTACAACAAATAATGATCCGATATATCCGTTGCCCTCTATAAACATGTACATCCTGAAGCCTACCCATCAACCTTTTATTCACCAATACATAATCCAACAAACTTCTTTCCTTACGTGCTAATCATACCTTGTATATTTATTTATCCTCTTTTTCATAAAATATGTTTACTTATTACCAAACCTCTTTCTACACATAGCTCAATTAATGGTTCCCCATTTACATTTACCCTGAACCCAAAATTTAACTACTACTCCCTCCACAATATTTTTACCCCCTTTAGCATTAAGATCCCCAACCACTATCTCTTTACTTGGTTCAAAACTCCCCACACTCTCACTCAACATTTCCCAAAATTCTCTCTCTCCTCTACACTTCTCTCTTCTCCAGGTGCATAAACACTACTATAACCCACTTTTCACATCCAACCTTTATTTTACTCCACATAATCCTTGAATTTTTACATTTATTTTCCTCTTTACTGCCAAAAACTGATTATTCAACATTATTGCCACTCCTTCTTTAGCTTTAACTCTATTTGAAACCCTGACCTAATCCCGCTTATTTTTTCCTCTGAAACTCTCCTACCCCTTCAGCTTTGTCTCACTTAAAGCCAGGACATCCTGCTTCCTTTCATTCATAACATCTACAATCATCTCTTTCTTATTATTCGCACAACATCCACGCACATTCAAACATCCCACTTTGACGGTTTTTCTTCTTTCTTTGTAGTAAGCTATCAGGAAAAGGGGTTACTACCCATTGTTCCCGGCATTTTAGTTGACTTTTACAACACGCATAGCTTACGGAGAAAAGATTCATATTCCACTTCCCCATGGATGTGAAAGGAAAAGCATTAAGAACAAGAACTATTAAGATAAAATCAAAGAAAACTCAGATGAGTGTGTATACATAAACGTGTCATGTTTGCGTAGCGTGACCTAAGTGTAGAGAAGTAGAAAGACGTACCTGAAATCTTGCATGTTTAGAGACAGAAAAGACACCAGCAATCCTACCATCATGTAAACAAAATACAGGCTTTCGTTTTACACTCACTTGGCAGGACGGCAATACCTCCCTGGGTGGTTGCTGACTACCAACCTACTACCTAAATCTGTAGAGAAGGAATGAGGGGTGGGTGTCGTCCTCGAAGGTTGGAGGGAGGGGGTAAAGGAGGTTTTGTGGGCGAGGGGCTTGGACTTCCAGCAAGCGTGTGTGAGCGTATTAGGATAGGAGTGGGTCTATATATATATCCAGGACCCTCGCCCACAAAACCTCCTTTACCCTCCCTCCAACCTTTCGAGGACGACACCTACCCCTCATTCCTTTCCCTAGATTTAGGTAAAATCTCGATTTTGGCTTAAATAGCAACGCTCACCTTGCCATATAAGACAAGTGAAAATTTGTGTATGCAATAATTTGCCAAAATCATTCTGAACATAACGAAAAAAAATATTTCATTGTGTTTGTTTATTATTAAATTAATGTTAACGTATCTAAAATATTTTAGTTGGGTTAGGCTAATAAATTGGCTTGTTGTAATAAGGTTAGGTGGTTTTCAAAGTTTCTCGGTACAAAATTATAAATTCCTACATTAACATAAATGAAAAAATATCTTTAAACGTATAAGAGAAAATTTTAGAAAGGACTTAATTTTAGATGAGTTCTGCTAATTGACAAGTTATATATATATATATATATATATATATATATATATATATATATATATATATATATATATATATAAATATATATATATATATATATATAATTATATATATATATTATGTCGTGCCGATTAGGTAAAACTGGTCAATTAGCAAGAACTCATCTAAAATTAAGTCCTTTCTAAAATTTTCTTATACGTATAAAAGATATATTTTTTCATTTATGTTAATGTAGAATTTATAATTTTGTACCAAGAGAAACTTTTGAAAACCTACCTAACTTATACAACAAGCGCAATTTAATTTAGCCTCAACCAACTAAATATATTTTAGATACGTTAACATTAATTAAAAATAAACAAACACAATGAAAATATATTTTTTTCGTTATGTTCACAATGATTTTGGGAAATTATGTATACTAAATTTTCACTTGTCTTATATGGCAAGGTGAGCGTTATTTAAGCCAAAATCGCAAGTTTTACCTAATCGGCACGACATATATATATATATATATTATATATATATATATATATATATATATATATATATATAATTTCTGAAATTATCTGTTACAAGGATTGGTTCTCGCGGTAGGCTTCTTCTTCAAATACAGAGAGTGAAGAAACCCAGCACGTTGTTGAAAGTTTCAACACAAATATATCAAACTGATGTAAATATATTATATTCATCAACTTGTCGGTATTTTAAACCAATTTTAACAAACCTGTCAGACACACCTTCACCAAGTGTTGGATATCTGATATACTTACAAAGGACGGGCCAGCAGGCTTGCTGCAGTGCTCCTCCCTCCCTGCCTTCTTGCTTCCACTAGTGAACCTCGCCTCTTCCTTCCACTTGTGATCCTCGCCTCTTTCTTCCACTAGTAATTCTCGCCTCTTGCTTCCACTAGTGATCCTCGCCTCTTGCTTCCACTAGTGATTCTCGCCTCTTGCTTCCACTAGTAATTCTCGCCTCTTGCTTCCACTAGTGATTCTCGCCGCTTGCTTCAACTAGTGATCCTCGCCTCTTGCTTCCACTTGTGATCCTTGCCTCTTGCTTCCACT